>DWMG01003831.1:0-11486 GCA_018244855.1 Elbella merops
AACTCCAACCCGCATGCCCAGCGTGGAGATTACGGGCATAAACCCCCTTTTGGGGGAATCCTATGTCCAACAGTGGATTGAAATAGGCTAATGATGATGATGATGATGATGATGATGATGATGACTTAAAATCATTTTATTTTAAGTAAGGAATTCTTATTGAATTATTTCATAAGTTCCTTTCTATTAGATTCCTTTCCATTCAAATCTTATTGAATTGTTTTATAAGTTCCCTTCTAATTTTTAATATAAGTAGAGCTACTTTAAATGCTAGGTATAGTATTTCATAGTATCATAAAGCAAGGCAAGGTAACTGCTAAGAAAGTCGCTAACCAAAGACAATTCATATAGCTTTATCGTTTGGCAATGGCTATCTAAAGACATTTTAAATAGTAGTATTAAGACACTTACTAAATTGAATTTGAAAAAGTGTATCGATAAAGGGTTAAATGACAAACGCAGTTTAAATAATAGCGAAAATGTATTGCAAAATCTCTATTTCCTTCTATTATATACTCTTAATAAACTTCTTTCTCTCTCTCTCTATGCAATGCATCTTCGCAGAAATCTAGAAATATAAAGGTGTCTCCACAGTGCACACGTTTCGAACAGAGGCGTCTGCTGCTCGTTCAATATACGGCACGTCGGTTCCACTCGATGCCGGAATCGCTGCTAGTGATTGCGTTATATCGATAAATCTTATCGATAAAATATTTTTGCATTCAATTAAGAAATTACATATCTTATATGTTAGCAGCTAATAGATTCATATACGATGAATCTATTTTTAAATCGCTTATTTTTTCAGTTGAAGTATATTATTATTTTAACTTTGTTTATTATACTGTTCGTTACTTAATCTAGTCAGTCCGTTTATTGCTGTAGTGGTTTATCGGCATGGCACGCACCTCTTTACAAAAGTTCGTTTTAAATGTAAATATCACTTGCTAACGGTGAAGGAAAACATCGTGAGGAAACCTACACATCTTAGAAATTATAAAAAAACAAAAAATTGTAACGTGTGTGAAGTCGGCCAACCCGCACTTGGCCAGCGTGGCAGACTATAGCCCTAACCCTCTCAATATGAGAAGAGACCCATATTCCAACAGTGGAATTATAATGGGTCGGTTATATTTTTATTTATAAAATGAAACGTACAAAAAGTCAAATTATGAAAAGACTATAAAATACCCAATGTAACGTCACCCCTGTAATCCGTCACTAGAATATTTTACTTAAAAAATGTAAATTAGAAAATTCAAGTTACAAAGTCCAATATTACCGATCCCGGGATTCGAATCCAGAACCTATCAATCAAAAGTCACGCTTAGTTACCACTCGACTAATGTGGCAGTCTGGATTGAAAAATACCCTAAAAACTGTTAGAATTATTGATAAAAGTAATCGTTTGGATACATAGTTACATTGTATTATAGACAAGTTCTATATTATGCAAAAGACTCGACACGCCAGTGAAAAATAAAAAGTGACAATATCGACAAATGACCAACAAAACATAATTCCATCACTAAAACACTTCCAATATCATATTTTATATTTAATAGTGATGCGCTGCAAAAAATCCCAGGCAGATGACTCTGGGCTTATAATATTTTACACAAATTAGTTTCGCCGCACGCTGATGCTGCGAGGTGCGGGGAACGCAGATATCAGGTTTATTTCGGCTTTTCTATATTTACTTAATATAATCTACACAATTACTACCTTAGAAGTGTTTGACTACACATTCACTTGCTTCGTCAGGCTGTTGGTCTGCTGGGCAGGCTGTGCGGGTTTGACCCCCATCCAAATCCAATATTCGTGTGATATGCATGAATTATTATTATATGTAAGTAACTTTCAAAGGCTTAAGATCCACAAACATTAAGTTAGTTCGTTTTAAATAATTCCTGAGAATTGACCACTGACATTTTTATATAAGTCGAGGTCATTTCTAATCTATGACTTATCATCGATCCAGAATCTTTCAGAAAGTTCCATAAAGTAACATAAAAAATGAAACAAGCTTCCATCCCAAAATCATTTATACATTCATTATAACGAATTGATCTGAACGGAACACATAAAGAAAACTAGTTGCATCGCATGCAGTACAGCTATCAGAAGAGATAAGTGCAACATTCTCAAAGCGCAACTTATAACGAACGACTGCAACGGAAACTGTGGGTAGTTCAGGAAAATTTAAATTCGAACGAAACGAACATTTAAGTTCGGTGTCCGTTATGAATTCCAAGCGCGTTCTATATTCAAATTGGGCTTCGCTATTGGCTGCCGGCGGGTGGTATTTTACATTGGATGAAATTTGAAATTTCGCCGGTACAGAAAGCTCCGTGTAATGTCTATGCATAAAGTATTTTAAACTTGTTAAAATGCAACGTATTCGCTCGATGTGAAGCGGGAACTCCGCTACCGAAAGGGCTCGCTTAGGTCGTCCCGTCTTAAGTTATAAGTAAAGAGATTTTCGACGCGTTTTCGATAACTATCTTCATGCTGACACAATTTCAGTAAATTCCCTTAAGTGGACAATGTTACAAAGCCTTTGAGTTTCAGCTCGCTAGTATCGTAAGGCTTCGCTCGTATTCTAGGTATTCCTTGTACTGTGAGAGGTACCGTTTTGACACAATTGTGTGTTACCATTTCTTAACATTGTAATAAAGTAGATGATGTTGTTTATTGGTTAAAATTTCAAAATCATGATTCATACGCATCGAAGACGATACGTCATCATCATTGGTATTTTGATCGCTCTTATGTTGAACATCGGTCGACTTTCAGAAAAAGAAAGCTGAGACCTTAGCTTGCCACCCGAGTCAACTATGGGTTTGCAGATTGCACACATCGTAAAGAACATTTTGAAGAACTATTAAGGTGTGCTGGTTTCCTGGCTATGTTTTCTTTGTCTGTTACAGCAAGGAACACAAATAATTCACACGTACCATGACAGCGATGACTGTTTAATAATGTTTGGAAATACTCTAGGATCTCGTAAGAACGGAACCAGCTTATAAATAGATAAAAATGACAGCTTTTTTAATTTATAAAAATAAATAATTCTTAATCAATCTGCCCACCTATTCAAATAAACACGGGCGTAATTTTAAGTTATCAAAAAACAAAACCCCGTTCACGTGGTAATAAACATCCAGAGGCATATTAAAATTTGCAAAAAAACAACCCATTCCCGAATAGGTCCAACGCCGAGCTCTCCTTTCGAAATTTTTCAATATACCGCCGCTAACTGAAACTTATTCCCACCTTTTTAAATAAAATCAAAGTGCAAGTTCGCACCAGCACCCCCTTACTTTATAACTCTATAAAAATAGCTATATTTACGAGCGCGGCGGGCGGCGGGCTTGCAATGTGATCTTGATGGCGACACGATCTTAGAGCTAACTGAAATTCTATGTGTAAATACTCGAATATATCAAATTTTTAATGTCGTAGGCTTAAATACATATACTCAATGTTATCGACTGTTGTATTTATCTGCTTTGCAAATAATACATTAATAAAATTATTTTAATAACGTTAACATTTATTCAGTTGTGACACGGACACGATGAGACAGTGACATGGATCAGACGTTACAGTGACACGGGCATCGAAATACATGATCAGTAACCGTGGACTCGCATTATTTTAATATCTGCCAGAAATTATACCTACCATCTAGTAGAGCGTGCCATGAAAATTTTAATGTGTCATTCGCGCTGAATGCCAACTTTCGAATGTTGCTTATCACCTGAACACAGGCAGTTGCCACGTCACAGTATGAAGTTCTTATAGAAATGTGTTATATATTAACTATCAGTAATGGCGTAAAACTAAGACTACTTCGACACAAAGTACGTGTAGCAATACATCGCACCTGCCCGACACTAGCGCCACCCACTGGAGGGGGCGAGAGGAGGGATGGGGTGGAGAAACGATTTTAAGAATATATTCGCAACTCACTGATGTAGTCTGAAATAAAATTCACTACCTATTTGCAGAGTGTATTGCATTTGTGACAATATATTTGTAAATTTTATATCATCATACATTTAACATATGAATCATATACGCTTGGCATGTCAGTGGAACTCTCCAATAGAGTTATATTTAATTAGAAACAATTTGGTGTATTGAAACGAAAGACATTTCTATTGGTATATACACATTACCTATGTAACAAATTGTTTATTCGTTTAAAATTTTACATGTGGGTAGTTTGTAAAATTTTTCAAATCTACATTAATTAAACGCGCGTGCACTGTCCTCCCATATATGAAGCTTCCTTTGTGCTGATATATCAGACATGAGAGCAAGTCATAAATTTATAGTCTACTTATAATTTTATATATATTGTACCAACTTTTCATATAAAGCAAATAGCACATAAGAACATCGATGATGAATTTTCATTCAAATGTCACCAATGAACAATGATCGACTGTACGTTTAAAGTTCTACGCACAGGAGTCTTTCATTATCATCATCATCAACCGTTTTCGCGTTTGCTTTTAAAAATGAGAAGGGTTGAATCATAAAATGCCACTCTGGTGTTAAATTGCAAGTGCGGGTAGGCAGAAGTCTCTATCTAGTTAGCATCCCCAATAATGGAAGTGATGGTAGGGTTGATGTTAATCATAATGATGGTAGTTTATATTAGTTCAATCTGCAGATGAAATTGTTTCCTAAAATCATAATAAGTACATGTATTTGTAAGTACATTTCGATAGGAATTTTCTTGATGTTTCATTATAGGTAGGCGGAAGTTATTTCTAAGATTTTATTAAACGCACAATTGTACACCAACTCCACTCTTTACGAAACTAATTAGTGAAGAATAAATGTAATTCTTGTATATTATATTTGGTTGTAATAACTTGTGCTTAAGACATATTTCTTAAATCAAAATTGTTGGTAGAACTAATACATTAATCATACAGAAATCTTCGTTCTAAATGGTGCGTACCAATTTCGAGAAACAAACCGCACAAGTCACCACTGCAAGGAAATACTGTCAAATTTGAATTAATTCTTCAATAACTTATTATATTTCACATCAGATCCTTTACGGGGTAGGCAGAAAGCGCTGAGTGTCAAATATCCTTACAGACCTGCCGTACTTCTACGTTCGTTTTTTTTTCTCACACAATAACTTAAATATATATTTTATAGTCGGCCAACCCGCACTTGGCCAGCATGGCTAACTATGGCCTTAAGCCTTTCAACATGAGTGAAGTCCCATTCCAACAGTGAAATGATAAATGGGATGATTATTATATTTTATAAATTTTAATTATAAATACATAAATTGCCAATGGAACTATATCACAGAGACTGCACACCGTGCCTGGCCGGTCGAGCGTCTCTTGTCGCCCTGCCTCCCCGTGGGGGCGCGAGTGAAGGGGTTGGGGGTGTAGAACGATTTTTAAGAAACTATTTTATTACCTTTTTTGCTTTTGGATATGGAAGTAATATAAACCTTACAATTAACAATTATTAAAGCCCTAATATAGGTAGAACCCCAACCATTGGTTAAACACTACCTGAAGTCCCCTACTGATTTCAACAACCATTAAAACCATAAAGCGAATTATTATTATTATTCTTTTTATTACCAACACCACTTAGTAATAGGCATTTCATTAGTACCTTCAATTGATTTGGAATTTATCTATATTAAATTTTCTTATACTTAATTTTGCAATTTTACATATCGTTTTCTATAACCGCGCACTTCTAAGCTATATGATTTATAACTTTAATATACTAAGCATAATATTTTTTGCCCGTATAGAATACAGAATAGGGGTATATGCTGATAGTACTGAGTAGCTGTACCTGGCCGCCACCCCCGCCCCCAGGGTGGTGTGTCAAGCGATTTTTAAGAATATATTTTATTATGTAGTGTGGGATACTAAGTATCGTATTAACATGGATTTTCAGAATCTGGGTAACTCGAATTTTTTAGTGAGCGGTGAGCACTTAAAGTAACAGTAAAATGAACATAATGTAACATCACGCTTGTTTGTCCCCAAGGGGTAGGCTGGGACAGGAATCACTCTTGAAACGACTCGACCAACGAGACTGAATTAATAACATGAATGCTGATTAGATTGCGCGATAGTGGCAGCTCTCTGGTCAGATAAGGTGACGTTGACCGACTTAAAATAACATCTGTTTCAATGAGATACACAAAATCCGTACCGCAGGTAACACACGAAGACTTCACGTAACAATCATACCTTTATTTTTCCAGAGTTTTCCCATACCTTTAATTCTTGATCTTCTAAATCATCAATCAATCATCTACTTAGTCGTATGTCAATATGATTTTGATGTATACCTGTATATAGACCACACATACTTTAAAAGGAGAACAATATTGTAGTCTGAGGGAACTCCAGATTTCCGATCTGATCTCCGGCTACCAAAAACAGAAGAGGAACGCTCGAGTCTCTACAGTTGAAATTCATGCAGATGCTCTGCGACATACGACATTAGAAAGCTTGGTTTTGTTCTAAAATATTATCAGAAATTAATTAAAATAGTTACATGAAATAATAAAAAGCGCTTGAGTTGACTCATTCCGCTATGTTAAATTTCGTTTTCTAACTATAATTTCGTCTATATCTCTAGATTTGTTACTTAATTATAATTTACAAATATAAATCAATTCGGTATAGTAATTAATTTTATCTCCGAGTGAGAAAAGTAATTTTTTTTTAATAGGTATCTGCTTTGTGATCGCTAAATGTTTCAACAAATACGTTTTTAATAGAAATAGAAAATAATTATAATATTTAGCAGCAGTACGTGTCTTCAGTGGAATCGTAGTTTTATACGTTACCCAATCTAGTGGTTGCAAGCGCGACTTATAAACAAGAGGTCCTGCGTTCGATTCCGGGGCCATGCAAAAGTTTTTCTACTTTGAAATTCCCAGCAGCAGTTTAGTCTGGATTTGTGGCCGGTGCATGTCAATAGGCTCACTAATGAGTCTAACATATCTGGCAAAAATTTTAGAGTAACACTCCTCTGTCTGCCGTCTCGGAAAAATATAAGCGTGACGATATACTTGATGAAAATTAGCTGAAAATCTATTCTTCTATTGCGTATTCTTTCATAACAACGTGAGACAATCATTTCAATATATATACTATGATTATCTTCATTATACATCTCATATTATACCCACTGGTGTTTATTTAGAATTATTCCAGCACGAATTGAAACATTGTTGGGCCGGGAAAAAAACTTAAAACCAAGTGGAAGCCCGGGTACAGCTCGGATCATAAGGCATTTTTCCGAACACACACGTAATGCTACCCCCCACCCTTCCCACGCCGACACCCCAGTGATCTGGGCGCTCGATTGCACAGGGTACTTACCAAGTTTACTTGAGAGAACCTGCATCATTATTTACATGTATTTAATTACCAGTGTCAAATACGCACCCGACACTGGTTCCATTTGCCAAAGAAACTTCTTCATCATCATCATGATCATCATCTGCAGCAGCAGCAGTAGCCTCCCATCATTATTTATATGAAATTATTTATCACTGTCATGTATGTACCTACCACTACCATCTGCCTGGGTTCGGCTGGTAGAAATGGTATCAGGCATTAAATAAACCATACTTCATCCGCTATTTAACGCGTTACATCATCAGCATGTGTAAGTCCGTTACTAGATATATACCTGTCCTAAATACCTATATATATACATGTATCATGGAAGTATTTATCATTTCCTTTTTAAATCGTCCTTACGCATCTTTTTATATGTGAGCTATCGCTTAAATATGACAATGTTTATTACTTACGAAATTTGATTCGTTCAGTGTTCGCGACGAAGCGTTAATTGGTACTGACACAAACATACATACACATCTTCACGCCAAGTCCTTTACAGAGTAGGTAGAAAGCACGGACTGCCAAATATCCCTATTTTCATCAATCTTACTTTTACTCAACTTTTAGTTTTAATAAAATCTAATAACTTAAAAAATAGATTATGTTTAAATCTTTAATTAAGAACATTAATCAATCGACACTTTGAACCCATATCAATTTAGGGATAACACGATTGAACCATACATAATAATACTTTAAAACCATTACCGCCTCTGCAAGCGGCTGCTCTGTGGCCACTCTTTGCTTCTTCGTCTCACCGATAGCCGGCGATGTGTGCGGCTCCGGGACGCTGAAAGACGCCCTGTGACGCTGGAGCCTTCCTGAAAATGTATGCCCCCCTCCCCCACCCAGCCAAGCGTGTGAGCGCACACAGACCAACCAGAAAAAACCCACACTGAAAACTCTGTGTGTGTGCGAAACGTGAAAGATTACTGCTATATATCTGCAATATATATTCCTTCAGCGATAGGTTTTCAGGCGGTGTGAAGGTGCGCGCGTGTGTGCGTCAGCCCCTGTTTTGTATTTTTCGTCGAGTGCCCGTCAATGTGTGCGTGTTGTATTGACATTTTTATATGTGAACTAGCACAAGTACCGGATTCGTTCGAAATCTTAGCCGTTCAACACCCTGTCTTGGTCTTAATTTAATCTTCTCGTCTGGCCATCTCCCACTGTACACGTATTGATTATTTGGCAACTGCACCGTGTGCATTGGATAGGATACTCATTTCAGTTGCGTTGTATCGGTCGCATAATTTACTTTACATTCACTTCTCATCAAGATTAGTGGAGTAATAAAATATTTGAGAATGATGCTTAAAGAAATTTTGTTAAGGTATGTTTAAGAAGGATATCTATTGTTTATAATTTTCTGTAATCACCATCGTCCCGTCTTGTTCCAGTCTATTGGTGGGCAGACGCTTCCCTAATCATACCCTGAGCACTACCACGCATCCAGCTTCTTCTTGCAGTTTTTCATAACATCGATAATAGATTAGTGTCCTGGACCAGTAGTCGAAAGTGTTCTGTATAAAGTCATTCGTCCTGGTTTAAGACGCAAATGCTATGGAAGTATATACCTACATTCGTGTTTTGTCTATTCAAATTGTATAACATTATATCATGGACTAGAACTGTCTCATCTTTGCCTATTATTCCTGTTATAAGTTTATCATCATCTCCCATCATCAAGTCTTTTATCATTTCTCTGATGAAGTAAATTCCTTCAGAACGTAATGAATTGAGGCCATAGTCTGCCATGCTGTCCACTTGTGGCTTGGTAATTATGCAGTTAAATATATTCTTTCATTTAAATCAAATATATGTACGAAAAGGGGGATTGATTCTTGAAGAAACACATCGCGTCTGTAAAATATATACCTAGTGAAATTTTTTCGATCGCTAATCTCTTCCAACCCTGTAAGTGATATACATATATTCGCGTTTATAAATCAATTGTTATACAAAGCAATTGGTTTCCACAACGAAATGCTGTAATAAAGAAACTGTTATAATTGAGTTTTCACAAGCAAACCGACAATGGCCAACGTTTTACGATAGCTAAATTTTATGTTCTCAATTTGTACGTTACGTGTGTACACATGTGTATATGTGTGGGCGGTTTTGTTGGTGTGCGGGTGTATAGAATTATTTGTGATGCTTTCGCTATTAAGTAGCTGATATACTACCCGTGTTGGTTGCTTTTTGTAATGCATTTATAGCTTTCGATGTCCTTAACGGCAGTACGATTCAAGGTGTGACGGTGTTTGTGACGTGTTTAAACTTGGGCAAAAAACAGCTGGAAGACTTGAAAGTTTCATCAAACTTTGGGACTTGATCTGAAGTTGACAATACAATCGTCTGTGGACGTCATATTAAACATATTGGTATAGAGTTATTAAAAACATTGTTATACCCTCACAGCAGGTTCCTTATAGGGTAGGCAGACTCCACGGAATAGCAAATATATCTATTCTTACAGATCTGCTGTAGTTCAAATACATTTAATACGATGTAATGTAGCTTGTTGTAACTATTATGATTGCCTATTAAAATAGGCATTACACCAGCGGGTAAACGTTTATCGGAGTAAGCCACAATTACCGTTGAGACTACAAAGTTTGCGTTCACAACACCAGCGTCTGTAATTAACATGGTAGTTTGACGTGTTGCAAGCTGCACCGCCCGCGCGGATAGTGCATAGCTGCGTTACCGGATTTTCGAATGGGTGTAATTAATGCTTTTCAAAGCTTCATTCGAGCTTTTCAGTGGAGGGTTTTTAGATTCTTCCTAGAATCGAGCATTAAATCTACATGTGTTACGGCCCGACGTCTGTTTCTGTCTCTTTCGCGCCGTTTATTTTATTCGGACTTAAAGTTTACTGTTTATATCTAATAGGTACCTTTTGGCTGGCACTTGTGTCCCACAGTTGGGCGTAAGTTTCTTAGATAACAGTGGGATCGCTGAAACATGTTCCACCATACTGCTCCAGTGAACTTTATCCAGTGAACATGTCTGTCGGATAGGTTTAAAGTCAATTATAAAGCCTGCGACGAGGTTTATTAATGGTTTAACTATCAGGACTGACTAAGTAATGCTTTCCGAAAACTATTATGTAGATTTTTCCAGTAATTGTCATCTATTTAAAAGCTCACTGGTATTTTTCTTTTACGTTGAATTCTCTTCAAATATTATTCGCCACTGCATCACTGTTAGGAAGTCTTTATTCTTAATTTTACTCCTTAATTTAAAGACCAAAGCCCTGTTTTATGCGAAGATAACTTATAGAAGAAGGCTCTTCTAGGCCATTAAACAATTTAAGCCAAAAACTGCTGTGCAGTGAATTCAACATCCTCGTGATAATGGAAACTCTGTATACAATTATTATTAGTAGATATGTTCATGTTTGTCTATGGCTGTTTTTATTTCCATTAATAATGGTCATAGGCAATAACGAATGGTGCGCAAAATGCTTAATATGCATGAACTATCTCGATGACAGCTCGTTTGTTATATTATAACATTTTAATACCTTATAACTAGTTCACACGAAAATCGACTCTAGGAGAGTCGTCATAAGGATTATTTTCAGATGAAGAAAAACCGTTTATTAATTTATTGATACGAACGTAACATTATTGGTCTATGAAATTAATTTGCAATGTTGTGTAAATTAAAAAATGAAGGGAAATTAATTAAAGGTATTTAATTAATTTTATTAAAGTTACACTATTGATGTATTATTATTATTTTTTATTCGCCTGTAATGCATCTGCGAGATAATTTTTATTACAATTTTATATTTAAATATTAGAATATCTTCTTGTTATATTTTTATTTATTATTTATGGGGTATTAAATTGTGATTTTAGGCTTTTTAAAATTTTGAAAATATTCGTAACTTCGTAACTTCACGTCTGTTGTCCCCGAAGGGGTAGGCAGTAGGAGTGTAGTACACCCCCACGTTTCACCAGTTACGTTTAAGTCCCATAATGGAATAGGTGGTGAGCCTATAGCTATACACCGGGCACACATCCAGACTCCGAGTCACTAGTAGAAATTCTA
>DWMG01003832.1:0-11485 GCA_018244855.1 Elbella merops
CCATTAAGTCCGTATGATAATGTCGAATGTTTGCATACAGTACATAGCATAAATACATGTTGTTGCGACATATTTATTTCATACCACTGGATACTCAACTTAAAGAAAAATTATTAATTAAGAATCATTAATCCCACTATGCCTCTTCATATTTGTGACGACACAGACGCCTTGTATGACCATTAAGAGCCTGAAGGGACAAGTTTCAACAATTACTCTTATCTAATAATAATAAGCAAAGCTGATAGGCAACTTTGTTCTCTGAAGCACGGTTATTACTGTGGAAGTTTGCCACTTACGGTTAGTAATTCAAAACGCTGTTTGATGATAATTTGTGCTCTAGTAGCCAAATACTTTAGGTACAATGTTACATGTACAATGTAACTTCTAATGTACGCTAATCATTAAAAGAAATCCTTAATGAGGAGCCTATGGAGAAGAACAAAAAAATTGATAATTACATCAGTAACTTACGGATAAATAACACGCGAACCCAGCATTAGCCCGCTTGACTGTAACCTACTTATGATTCATTGTAAACTTTGATAAAAAAACGTAACTTCACTTCCTTCCTTTCCCTACAAAAATTGTGTTTTGTAAACTAGAAAACCTATGGTAATGCGATAATAAATACTTTTTTGTTTTCAGTGTGAGTATAAGCCGAATAGAGTAATGGGCGTAAGGTACGGAGGCTGGGCGCGCGGGTCGTACATATGCCGTTGTCGGCCGGGATATTATTCAATAAACCACCCCGAGGGATTCAACGGGTCGTTGGTCGAGGGTAGGATTTAAAGTTTGTTCTACTGTGAATTTATATTTTTTGAAAATTTGACACAGCTTTTCTAATATGAGGAATTATTATGTTCCGTATTGACGGTCTAAATTGAAATTAAGAAAATAATATTCGTTTTAATAGTTAGCCCTTTATCAATTTAAAATGTATTTATCATCGATCAAAATAATTAAAGTTAAAATATTTTTTTGTAGTTGCCTATCAAGAATATGACGAGAACGGCTTGGATAGCTGGAACGAGCCGTACGAATGCCTGCAGTGTCAACCTGGCTGCGATACATGCCGTGGACCCGAACCTTGTCTAGCAACTTACAACTGGCCTTTTCGGTATGGAAAAACTTACAGCAGATTTGTAGCTTCTATATGATATAAAGATTCATCATCATCATCAACTTCGTCATCGTCATTATCCTACTCCCGTCTGCCGCTGGACAGAACCTCTGCAGTAGCACGCCACTGAGCTTAATCTTCAGTTCTTCGTACTTCTTATTTTTTCTCTGCTACAAAGATTTTTCCATGAGATATTGTCTTTTTTTCAGGATATCACTACTCGTTATCTCAGTTACCTGTGCTGCGATGACGGTTCTGCTCGTGATCTACACAAGACACCACCGCCGTGTGAAGGTGTTCCGCGTCGCAAGTCCTGTCTTTCTCTCAATCACACTGCTCGGATGTGCCATCATGTACATGGAGGTAAATTGCTGGTTGATGAACTGACAAAAGAGCAAGATAAAGCCCCTGGTTATTTCAATACATGATAAATATACACACTGCCTACCACACGTCCTTGCCCTCACCCAGGGTTGACGAGGAGAAAATGCCTTTAGCCAATAAGTTCGCCCTTGAATCCCTTAACACAAGGTGTTATAGGATATTGAATAAATAAATAAGATAAAATTCAAGTTTAGGTGCTCCCTAATTGTGGGTACACTTATTTATGAGACCTATTTGTTTTAAATACTTGGATACCCTTATTTTACTAAAATATGTCCTTAAAAAACAAAATACAATTATAAAGTTATATCGTACAATGGTTTCTTCTTTCATATTGCATGTGAATAACAGAAATAAGTATTTATTTTCCTTAACAGATGGCAGCCATATTCCCTGTGTTGGACCGATACTCCTGTATTGCCACGAAATGGACCCGTCACATGGGCTTCTGTATCACGTACACAGCTTTGCTCATGAAGACTTGGAGGTAATTATTGTTCTCTTATATTTTTAACATTTTCTCTCACGCTTCTTTGTTAGTTTTCCTCAAATGTACCAGTTGTTTGTACTTTTCTCTCAATTTTATTTGTAAGTCCATTCCTACCCTTTTATTATTCCACTGTTGGAACACAGATCTCCTCTTATAATGAGAGGATTAATTGTTTACGAGTGTATTTACTCGTATATTGACTGCCTCGTTGATCGAGCGACCATCAAACACGACTGCCGATCGGGAGATCCTGGGTTAAAATCCCGGGTCGGGCGCTATTGGATTTTTCTAATTTAGAATTTCTAGTAGTGACTCGGAGTCTAAAATTGTGTAAGACCATAGGCTCTCCACCTATTCCACGGTACTTAAACGTAAATGAACTACACTCCTCTGCCTACCCCTTCGGAGATTACAGTCGTGATGGTACGTATTTATATTGGCTTTCATTTTATTTATGTATAGTTCCTATAATTACTTCGCGATTATGATTCCAGAGTGTCTCTAACTTACCGCGTCAAATCTGCTCACAAATTAAAGTTGACGGATAAGCAATTGTTACAATGGATGGCACCTATTCTGCTCATCATGCTCGTATACCTGGGTACTTGGACACTGTCAGCACCTCCTGATGCCGAAGTCGTAAGTAACATAACTGCAGAAAAACTTTCTATTTAAGGTTTTATTGTTACTAGTGGCCCAGTAGCGATCGAAATTCGATCGTAAATCATAAAAAAAATCAGTTTGAGCGGTGTTTAGGTTCTAATGTCAGTCTCTATACTACTTATTGACAAAAATCTGTCCTAGGTCTGACATTGATAATGGGAACGTGAATAATAAATGGTTTATTTAATTCAATTTTACGTATTTGTAATATATATTACACATACATTTTAGCATTCTGCACTCCTTTTCTATATAAACTATAAGTGTGCCAAATTTCATACTACTTAGTCCGCGCAGTTTTCGTAAAAAGGGGTACAAAGTTTTTTCTTCACGTATTAATACCTATATAGATTTTTCCTTTCAATACTATAATGAGTCCTGTGGCAATACAATCCTTAATTCCATGAAATATATGAGATACTGAAATCGTTACTGTGTAATTTTATTTTTATCATATTGTCACCCCAAGTCCTTTATGAGGTTGGCAAAAGGGACTGAGCATTTAATACCTGCGTTAATTCATTCCGTTCCACGAAAGTAGTACAAAGGTAAAATATACAAGAACATTAAATATATTTTTAATTATTTCGATGTTATTACAATATATTTTATCATTGCAGATTACAGACAACAGAGGATTGAAGTTCAAACAGTGCACATACAACTGGTGGGATCACAGTTTAGCTATAGGTAAGAATTTCAAGAAATGGCACATAAGTCATTTATCATCATTATACCATCGTCAGCACTCGATCGCCAGCGCTGAACATAGATATTCCCAATGTCGTTTTATGCCCATAATATCCACGGTGGGCATGCGTGCAACTTTGTACAATATCACTGACAATATATGCTAAATACTCATACTTACACTAATTTGTTAGAGCACTCCTTAATTAAGGTTTTGTCTTTCAGGAGAGATCTTATTCCTTTTATGGGGTGTGAGAGTGTGTTACCGCGTGCGGCACGCTGAGAGTCTCTACAACGAGGCAAAGCTGATCTCTTTCGCTATATACAATATTTTTACCGTCAACTCCTTGATGATCGCCTTCCAGTAAGTATCATGTGGCCTTAAGTCTCACAGAATATAATTTAAAACAAAAATCAGATTTAAGTAAACGTCAATTTGGGTACCTAATCAAACAGAAACAATATTTTAATTAAATCACTGATAAATAACACTGTAGATAATAATAAAATTCTATAAATATTTTGAGCTCACAAAAGATAAAGTGATTGTAAAATTGAAAAGAAAAATGACCGTAGGAAAATTACCATATTTCTTAAGAATACCTACCAAAAGTAATATTTTTGTAATTTAATAAACTTAACGTATATAGTTAGGAGTACCGTCTGTAAGGTATTTTATTTGATCAGAAGTCAATGAAACAGTATATAAACCATAAACTTAACATAAATATCACCTGACATAAGATATAAATATCGCCTAATTACAAACATATTCATCCATGGCATAAAAAAAAGAGTATCTTACGCTGTATTAACTGCATATTTTTTTAAAATAAAAGCAAAAAACATTCAAATATTAGTATTGTTTAATATTTCAGCTTACAGATCATCGCCACACGTGTTAGTTGAAGCCAATTGGTTTTAAATCGTTTTATTATGAATCATAATTAAATTTCAGTTTATTAATCCTGCCACAAGCGGGGCCCGATATTAAATACCTTCTGGGCTTCATACGAACTCAACTCTCTACATCTACAACAGTGCTACTGGTGTTTTTGCCAAAAGTAAGTTAGTTATAAGATTTGTCTATGATCTATGGTTTGTAAACATTTTCATGCTGAGATGGGTTCATCTCATTATTAAACAATTTATGCATTCATTATAATAATTAATATTATTAATATCTCTCTTTATCTCTTCTAAAACGAATTGAAAATAACATGAACATTTTAGTACACAATTATATTATAATTTAAAACTTCGAATCTGCGAAGTAGCATCAAATTGTGTAGGTATTAGGTAAGTAATTTAATATTGCGAATTTTTACGCCATCCTCATATTAAACCAGGACTTGGGTTGTCTGGACAAGACATTCGTGTAGGTACCTACATGGCTGCACAGCTGCCTTAAACAGTATTGTCAAAATGCCAAGTAAATACGCGGACAAATAGCAAGATATACTTAAATAAACGAAGAAACTTACGTAGTATAGGTCTAAAAATAACCTAAACTCTTTCTAAAATATTGTAGTCAGAATATTCGATATTTAGTCATATAAAATTAAATAGTAACACTAGAGTATTTTCAACATTGTCTCTGAACGGTTCCATGGTGTAATGGTTAGCACTCTGGACTCTGAATCCAGCGATCCGAGTTCAAATCTCGGTGGGACCTAACTTTTCTACAAGTTTATTTTTTATAACGATGTAACCATTCTCTAAGCCATATATTTAGATATTTATAATATAGATAGATATTGTACTAAATCCGATATTTTTTTTTTGTTTAATTTTTATATCGATTTTATTTCTTCTTTGGCACTTGAACCTTCTGTTTAGCGAATAAATTTGCAGTACAAACATGAACGACAGTACAAGTCTCAGGATTGATGGGGTAAATATTGAAATTGAAATTTTGAAATTTATTTATTGTACTAAGTGGTTACAGTTTTATACATTTGAACTTACAGTATATACTCCCTATTCTGCCAAACATGCGTACAATTTATTTTTAATAAAGACTAATTATTTTTTTTAAATACCATTTTCTATTGGTCAAAACTACAAAATCAATATAATACTAGTTATATATAAATATAAACCAGCTGTGTAATAGAATATTAATAGAGTAAACATTATTAAAAATCTAATGCCCAGGTAATGCGAGTGGTCCGCGGCACTGGCGACACGTGGGACAGCAGGGCGCGCGCGCGCGGTGTTCCCGCTTCGTCCTCCCTGAATGGTATCGGCCTGGTGCCAGACGAGCCACCGGATCTTTACCAAGAGAACGAAGAACTCAAAGTACGTATTGTAAATTCTCTCTGCAAAGAGTAATGAAACTGAAAAAGCTATAGAGAAACCAGATCTATCATTTGGTCATCCACCATTATGAGAGAAGTAGAAAGCACATGTATCTGTATCTATATCTAGATGTGTGTTCTGGTCTGTCAATAAACCAGGTGTTTGAATGATACAGAAAATACCTTCCCATATTTCATGAAAGAAAATAGAGACTAAAGATAAGTCTTCAAATATTCTACGCATAATGTTTGTGTATTACCGGCATTATTTAAATTGTTCTGTTCACTTGTTTTAGGAGGAGGTACAGAAATTAGCGGCACAGATAGAATTTATGAAAATAGTGCAAATGGAAATGCACAACCGGCATCTGCGGCCGCGCCCCGGCGGCTACTTCAGCGCGAATGCCGCTAACGCGCCGCAGAGCCCCATGCATGCCAAGACTGTTAACATTTCACAAGTAACGTATCTTTTTTTAATTTTTTAGTTTTAAGAAAGCTTTAAAAATATATATACACGCCTAAACTTGCTAAATCAAATGAATAAGTAAAGCTACAAATTACGTTGTATTGTACGTTATTGCTCTAATTGAACTATGTATTTGAATTTGGAATAAAATTCCAGGAGACGGAGTGGGCGGGGCCCGTGTGACTGGTGGCCTTGAGCGACAGCGGCTGGTCGTGGCCCGGGCCGGCCGCGCGCCGCGTGCGCACCGCGCTCGACCCGCGCCCGCCCGCCTTCGTCTGACGCGCTGGAAACTACTTATAGCTCGTACCACGGGCTCAGGGGCAGCAGTTCCCCATCAATCGCATTTCATTCCTGAAATAGGTACACGTTCTATTCTACACATTTACGGCAGTATTCAAAGAGTTCCACACACACATTAAAACGATTAATTAAGGACGACAAAGCTCTACGAAGTCAAAATTCAGATCAGGGATAATAATGAAGAATCTCAGCATTTCAAGTCATTACCCAGTGCACTTCATGATTCAGAATCCCCGGTGTTAAAAGCTACGAAATGGTAATTGTCTACTCATTTAATTTAAACTAAGAGAGATCGTTACTTCCACACCCTGAATTAACATTTTTTGATTTAATTGCGCGAGCTATATGTTGATATTCTCTCTTACAAACCATAGAATAATTTTACTCCAGCAAGATTTTATTTTATCGTTAGACATTGACAAATACAAATATTAACCCTAGTGGAAGGCTTTGAGTAACTTCAAGCAATTCAGCTTAGTGACACAATTCCTTGGTATGTACATCCGCTCAAATTGTAGCTTGAGATCATAGTTTTATCCCAGTGAAATCAGTGTTACTAGATAAATCGGTAACAAAAGTACAACGTTTGAATACCTTACAGCCAATATGCTAACCGACATACTAGAAATAGCAGAAAAACGAATTTTTAAAAGTGATTATCATGACATTTAAGATCGAACTCTTGATAAAAATTTGATACATATATTGTGCACATTTGAACGCCTGTTGAGAATAGAACTTATCTGATTTCTCTTTAAAAACAAAATAGGGCCGCTGGGACAGGTGGCGCCCTCTACCTTTACTCATGTACGCAGAACCAAAACAAGAAATAACAGTATACCTACATCCAGTATAACAAGATGACTTATAATAAGTACAGAATAAAGGTAGTAAAAGTCCACCAGTTTCTCATAACAGTACCTGAATGTACCATAGTCAAAGACACGCATGGTAAATTATTTCCACGTCGCTACTTATAATGATAGAAAAGAGTACTTACTTTTAACTACACAAATGCATTATTCTTATAAAAAATAATATTTTAAGGTGTTTATTGTAAGTTGTTTTTCTTTGCATTAATGTAATTTATGTTATACATAGGTATGTGCTTCACTCGTTGTCTTTGAACTGCAATACAACATACCTACCTGATTCAGAAAGTTGCTATGTAATTTTTTTTATATAAACGGGTAGACTTATAGTTGCAGCTATTTTACATAAATCGAAGTAAACATATATTATGATATTACGCATTATTGAAATACACCCACAAAATATCCCTAAAAGCTTTGTTGAGAATATTACACCACTTAAACGTAATCCTGAAAGAATTATCCAAATTGTAGAAATTTTCACGTACATATGTGATCATTCGTTTTTAATTTCTGTTTCATCCCATAAAATATATAAGTAGAGCTAGTTACTTACTTGTTTATATTTCATCATTAATGACACAATGAAAATCTTGACACGTTGAGAATAATAGTTCTAGTATGATGTTGTGTGTTGTACTGTTAGATTTTAAGATTGGTAAGAATTACGAGTAATAAAACAATGCTCATAAATTGTATTTGTACGCGTTACAATAGGAATTAATATCACTGAAACATTAAACATTAGAATAAACAACGTTATGGTAATAAATGCTTAAATGTGTACTGTACCCTCAAAATATATGTATATATTATACCTTTGCTTTCTTTGTAAAATATAAATGGTAAGCAAACAGGGAATATATTTGGCCATACCTCAAAGTTGGTAAAACACTAAATGTATTCATATTCAGTATTCATATCAAATCAAGGTACATGTGAAAATTCTTCTCTAGAAAGGTAGTTCTATGAAAAATTGTTCTTAGCGCACAATATTGCACTCGTTGATGAAAGTTTCCGACACTTAAATAAATATTTTTCTAGTATCTGTATTACATGTTTTACTATTAGAAACTTTATCCTTGACCTCTGTCATGTAAACAATCCTAGGGAAATTATGTTTGTCGTCACCTAGTTACGGGTTTCCAGGAATCTGTTCGTTCGTAGTCAAATAAACAGCTTTTATGTAAATATTACAAAACGGTAAGATAAATTCAATGTACGTGGTAAATTAACAATATGTTATTTGCAATTAATGATAGTTAAATGCCGACGGTAGTTTAGTGATTGTAATATTTGTTATGCCCAGATTAATAACGACATGATCAGAAAATGGTGTCTGCTCATTAGTCTCCATAGTGTAAATATCATCATCATAATCATCATCATCAGCCTACTCCCTATCACATAGTGTAAATATGCCGCTTAAATAAACTTGCGTAATGCTTGTATGCGAACCAATTCCAAATTTAAATACTCAACATCTACTTTTTAATTTCAAACGATGCTTTGATGGCTTTAACATTATAAATCTATTATATATATCATGATAAAGGTTTGCCGTTGTGCGCGCATCACGGAAACACGACTGAATATATTTTAGTTAAGATAGTTTTCTAAATTTTATTTCTTGGTCCTTATCTCAAACAAAATTATTTCATTATCTTCATTCAATACAAAGTTATCAAAGTTTTAAAAAACAATAATTTATCGCACGGTCAACTATGTGTTGCTTGCTCTCACGTTAATAAGGCCTATATATTGCCAGATAATTTATATATTTTAGATACAAACTACATTTTCCTTTGGACATAATTTTTTTCATATATTATGCAACGCAGACGAAGTCGCAGATATCAGCCAAAACGTAAAACTTCGATATAAAAACAGATTAACCTTACAAAATATAAGCTCACGGTCCGCCATTTTTAAATCACGTGTATTTTTATCCGCGTGTTATTGTTGTGCATTTTAAAATTAAAAGTACATTCATACGTACTGTAAAATTCTTGTAAGAATAAATTAATAATTAAGCTAGTCATTAGTTAAAGTAATCGTTAACGGTTTTTATCATATGCGATATATGAAATCGTACTCATATTTGTTAAATAATAATAATAACAATGTAATGTTGGACATTTTGCATGTTCATCATTAGGGCAGACAATAAATTAAAAAATGTTATGTTCTAGTGTTTTGAATTAAAATGTGCATAATTTATTAACTCAATCAATAATTCTTAATAATATAAATTTAATTTTAAAATATTATGTGTTATTGATATTAGAGGCGATATCATTTTATCAGTGTGTAGGTTATAGTTAAAAATATGTTAATTTGTAAATATGAATCAAAGTGAAGCATAAATTCTAAAGTATTGTAAATGATATTTAAAGATATTTAGCTTCAAGTGTTAATTTTTCTTTCCTGTCTGTGATAAGAGATGTATAAATCCCAGCATATTTATTTAATGCTACATTGAAATCAAAGATTCATTCCATTCGTAAATAATTGTAAGAACAATGCTGTAACGGAAAATTTATTTAATTTATTTTTATTAAATGTTATAATAATGAAGTAAGTTAGATGTAAAAGTATTCATCTGTTTGTGATCGCCATAAAGATATCGTCGAGTAGATGACGTATAATATGTATCAATGTTGTACCATTGGGGGAATCGAATCTAAAATGGCGGCCCATAACTCGTACTCTAGTCAACACAAAGCAGACTACAAAAATATTCAATCATTTTATTTTCATAGGATTTCAAATTTTCCTGTCATTGTCGTATTAATTATAGTTTCAATTGATATTTTATGTACAAAACTTTTACAAAATTTTTTAGTGGCCAGGAAAATAAGTTAAGAATAGCTTTATTTTGGATGAAGTATGGACGTGTACAAGTTTAAATATACTAATGGTTAAGGGAGAAGACATTAGCGCCGCCATTTTAAATTAGTTACTTTAATAGGTTGCCTTTAATGTTTCTGTAGGTAGCTATTATTTTTATTCCACGTAATGGCAGTTGTATCTTATACAATACTTTCAAAATTATGTGGTAAACATCAAGTTGGAATAAAGATGATGTTAAAAAAGTAAACTTAATCATTCATGTCGGCCCAGTTAGTGTTCAATGTGAAATAGTAATAAAGTTTATATAACCATTGTCAGTAGTTATAGACAAACTTCGTAGTACCTCCAGAAGATAGTGGAGCTGAGCTCTGCAATTTGTAGGCATGTCAATAATATATAGGTTATCAATGTGATATCATTAAAATAAAATACAGTATGTTATAGTGTTAAAATACAGTATGTTCAATGTAACTTATGTTCATATTCAGTCATTATTGGACTATGTTCACTAAAACTACTTAATTCGATCAATAAATAATAGAACAGGATATGGTTATTTCTATATAATTATTATTGAACATATAGTGGTGGTGAGAAATACAGCCAAAATCCTATAGCTTCAAAGTAACTCACAAACAAATGATAAATTTCAAGGAAACAATTATAAATAAATAAAAATGCATCAATGGTATTCAGTTTTTAATTCCAATTTATGAGATACATTGTATACTTGCGTATAATCTCTTAATAATAAAAAACATTTGTTTGCGAGACATAAATTAACAATTGTTTAAACTGTGCCAAATATTTGTGTTATTTAAATAATATAAACAATATTAGGATCACATTTTTTTATACATCTTTGTTATGACTTTTTAATGTATACACAAATTATATTCTAACAAGTGTCAGTATTATATGGAAATATATTGATAACTGTTGTCAATCGAAACAGCCATAGGTATTATATAAGTTTAGTTTTAAATTAAAGGTGTAATAACTGTTGCTAATTGTTTCTTTAAATAACACACATCCTTACCTCAATGAAAGCTGAGAATGATACAGACTAAAACTTTAATACTAAAACAACCTACTTTAAATGTATGTTAACCAGTTACTAACAGTAATGTATGTTAGATAGCTAAATAGTTGATTGATAATTAAAAAGTAAAATCATCCCTATAATCTCCGAAGAGGTTGGCAGCAGAGTTCAACAATTATAGTTACAGTAAATTTATGTTCAATAAATTGCTTATTCAATATCATAATTTTGCACCTGTCTAAATGTCAATTCAAAAAGTGTAGTTCAGCATGACATTGACATTTCATAATAGATCTTCACTA
>DWMG01003833.1:0-11483 GCA_018244855.1 Elbella merops
GATTCATCACAATACCGATTGCTTAAATTATTTATCAATTTAAAAGGTTGGCTTCTAATTGAATATGTTGTTTGTTAATACTTGTACGAGTATGAATGTCATGTTTACAGGATTTGTTGGATAAATTAAACTAAAGTTTTATATTATAAATAATAGTTCTTTTTCCCTTTCACTCGCAAAGAATAAGTATTTGTTGATGTGTTCAATTTATTCTACAACGTTTTTGTTTCAAAACTCGATAGAGCTTTTGCTATGGTGATTAGACAGCTGATAAATGCCTCTATGAATATAGAAACAATTCTAAATACATACTTGTGTAATCAATTTTCTAATAGTTTATTATATAGTATAACAATACAGCATAATATAGAAGTATTGTTAAAAATATATTTTAACGGCTCGTGTAGAACAGAACAGAAAATAAATCAAATTAAAACTGACAGTAGAGGTGTGTAATAATATGATTATTTATACGGCAACAGATATATGTATATAATGAAATCTAGTTTAAATATTGATGTTATCTTTCTAGGACGTAATTTTACGCCTGTAATCGTTGATAAGTTAGGTAGAGTAGTGCAGCGGTGCTTATAACCACTAGATCAACGAGGCAGTCGTCAATTTTATAATTTAAACAAATACAAAAATGAGTACATTAATAAAAAAACTTTATTATAACCATAGATCCATAGTGCTTACACGAATAAATTAAAAATGTCATAATATATTACGTGGCGTGTGTCGTTGCATAACGACTTCCCTTAGCCGCGTAATACTGGTTGATTAATTCATGATTCGAAAATCGAAGCCAAAATGACTTTCATAGACTACACAAGGTTGACGTCGACGGTAACTTTAGAACACAGTTAATATACATATGTGTATGTACATATGTATATTTAAGTAAGTAAAGAGAAATTGTAGTGTTTTATAAGAAAATCGGGCGCTCGGTGTGTGATTTGTCCGTACAGATTTATAAAATGTACTCGTATATACAATACAAGTAGGTACATGAACATTCATTATTTACGTTCATAGTATTAATGTCAGTTATAATAGTCTGTGATTAAACAGTAGCACAGAGTAGAACTTATACTTAAAATGTAATGAATTTCTGTCCTTTTTTGACCACTGCTGGACATCTAGTGTGCATTATTACGGAATTTAGACAACTGATATTGTTGTCTTGAACTCGTGAGACGCAGTGAACAAAATGACCTACATTTAACGTTAATTTAAAGCATTCTTTTTTGGTAATATTTCTTGCTAACCAATATAGTAATACTGTTTGGAAGAAGAAAGTTATGTCTTATAGTAAAATATATCTAATACAATTTATTTGAAGTATACTGGTTTAGTGGTTAGAGAGTTCTAAATCCGAGGTATTGGATCGATTCCGATTAACACAAGTATTTTATTCTATTGTGTACAAAATTATTTATACATAATATGTATGTATTTATAAATTATTACATGTAAGTTTATTAACTGTACGATTACTTTAGGACAAGCTCTCTCTAGTTTGAGTTCAGATGATCGTGTGCGGAAAGTCATAAGATATTTATTATTATTATACACTATCTGTTACCCCCGGTTTTGCGCTATCGGCAGACGTTTATCATTCATTTATATATATTATTAAAATAAAGAGCGAAGTTTTATATAAAGATATCGTGGCGCCTAATTTGATGTTGTTTCTCTCTGGCGTAGCGACAGCATTAGTATTCACCGTAGCCTTTTATCATTATTATTCCTGTAGAAATAGTCGGAGACCTAAAAAAAACCTCATGATGATAATTTATTATACCATCACGCCAGATTCCTTATCGGTCGGCAGAGAGCATCGAGCAGCAAATATTCCTACCGTACAGATCTGAGGTGTTTCTTCTGCTGTCATCGCTTTCTTTAACCACGCTCGCCGGTGTCGGAGACTTCTGTGTCCTTCCTTAGCCGGTACCTGGGCTTATGGATCAAGATAGACGAGCCTTGGTCTTCCTCGCCAATTGCATCCAGCCGTTATACAAGATAAATAAATATTGCGATATTAGTGGCTTACTTTAACATTAAATAGTCTGACGATTGATGTCTGAGACATAGTACATTATAAGGCCAGGCCTGCGCTGTCAATAAACACAAGGTTGTATGACGCATGACGAAACCTAATGAGGGCTATTTAAAAAAGGTTTCGAACAAAAACAATAAATCCTTTAGAGATATTTTTCAAGTTCAGTTAGTGTCTATACACAGTGTTTGCAGTAGAACTGTATGACAGTTGGAATATTTCAATTTGGATATCGTTTTTATGCGATTAATATGCAAACGAACTGCACTTGAGTCACTGCAACTTTACTTCACTTGGAACTGCAAGCAGACTTTGCAGTTAGGGTGCAGTTTCGTTTTGGTTACGTCAACTGCACAAATATATCCTAAAATTCAATTTTGTAGCTTCTAAAGCAGACCGCGTGTGTTGTTACTAAAAATTCATTTAAAATGAAGAATATTTTCTCATTAGTATTGAAGTTATTTAAAAGCGTTATTTGCCTAAGACTATAGACCGAAAGGATTTAGACAATAGTGTTAATATATTCACCTTGCTGTTAGTCGCAGTTGGTTATCGATTTTAGATCATCAACTCATGTTTTAAGCTAGCGATTCCACTCGTCAGAGCTGGTTGCACGTCTCGTCACATGCACCATAATCTGTGCTGGTCTTGACGTACTTGTCGGACCAGAACAGTTATGTATCTGTATCTTGTTCGTGAAAGCCTGTGCGACTTTATGTGTCATAAATTATCTTTGCTTGATCCTATGTAACTTGGACGGTGGACCCATTTATTTTTGGAAATTGTGGTAAATGCTCTATGAGTCTGAATTAATTTGGACCATGATTTGGTTTGTAGTGGTCACTGATATTTGATGTAATATTAAATGAATGTATTATATTTAATTTGAAAATAATTTGGGTGTCTGTAATGATAACTTGTTTGATTAAAAAAATGTTAGGTACTAGGTTTTTGCAACCAAACTTCTGAAACAAATATTTAATTTTATAAATGAATATTGCTCAGTCCCTGGAAAATGGAACAGACTTTTCGTACTTAGAAAGTTTTCTCTAATACCGACCCTTACAATTAGTGTGAAATAAGGGATTTAGTATAGCATGTGTATTATTAAGATTTCTGTATGTAAGGAGTTGGGGTTAATGACAAATACCTATAAATATGGTTCTTCAAAAACTTCCAAATGTTTTTCTTATATTTGTGTGTTCTTTCCAGTTGACAGCCTGGCCAGGAAATGGGCGAACATACGTAAGTATTATACAGACGAAGTTAGGAGGCCTGCTACTGAGAGTCCTCCGAAAAAGAAACCGAGGCGCTGGTACCATCATCTATTAACTTTTCTAGACGATTCCGTTAATAAGAGACGCATTCAGAGGATAAAGGAGTTCAAAAACATTGGTCGGGAGAACACAGAAAATGACAGCTCATCTGATTCTGAATCGAACGAACTATACATCGTCGAAGATGCTAGTGAGCTTGCAAAAATGTCACATTACGATAACGGTCCATACGCGTCCGAATTAAAAAACAATCCTATCACTATAATTGATCCCCGTTCGCCCGAGAACCGCGAGGGCTTAAAGGCTTGGCAGATATGGGACAACCCTATCGATTTGGCCAAATCGAATGCCGAAAATAAACCAGTAAACACGCAAGTTGCGGTCAACAATCCCGAGATTATGAAACTTCTGAATGACGCCCCACGTGGTCCCACAGCTGACAATGCAGTTCTGATCACCGCTTCCGGCAGGCCCGTGCCGAACAACGTGCTATCATCGCTGAATAAAACTTCTTCGTTGGATCTTAATGCTGACGCTTGCAAGAAATTCCTACTGTCGCTCTTGCCGGAAATAATGTCATTAAATGTAAAACAAAATATGCAATTTCGTCTTGGCATTCTGGATTTGCTAAACGATATTAAATTTAAAGTGAATTATAACATATAAGTGCAAATCAAATTACCAATCCTGGAAAGAAGGAAAATTAAAGTATTTTGCACGGAAGAGAAAGGAGTTTCATGTTCTAGGCCAATCAAGAGATAGCTGGATATACGGTGTCAATATGCCTCCAAAATGTAATGCCTGCAAATGTTTCATTAGTTCCCGACAATGTGAGAACCTACAAGGGAGATTGGATAGATCAGATACTGAAGTTGTCTCTTTGTGAATTGACAAATATTTTCTCCATACCATATCGTAATCGAAATATATTTCCAGCAGATTTTGGATTACAATTTTATGGTCAAGTTGTTAAAGCATCTATGTAGCTGCAATCATTGCATTATATCATTCATACAGCATGCATTAAATGTACATATATCATTATAAGTACCATCAAAACCTTTTATCGTTCCGAAGTTGGAGACGACTGTCGTCTCACGATGCGGAGGGTTATGGTCACAATTTGCCATACAAGCTAAGTTCGGGTTGGCAGACCGAATTCGTATAGTTGACACGATTATGTGACTGTGGAAAGATAATGTTTGCATGGTAGAAAATTCTGTAAAATATATACGTACATATATGAAATCATCGCACAAAACCACCAAGATTGAAAATTATGAACTATTTTTAAAACTGTGTTCTAACCACATTTTAGCTATCACCAGTTTGATTAGCATCACATACAAATAATGTTGATTCATTTGGGACAGTATACTCCCTAATTTAATGACAATTATTTTATTATTATTATATCATTAAACCAGGTTCATTGCAGAATAGGCAGGGAACACTGGGTGCCAAACATCTATCGCTGATGTCCTTCTTCTATAATCATCACAAAATTACATAGCTGAAATATCTGATCAGTGTTCTTTATAATTTCAATAGGGCAGGTTTTGTACCTCCCAAATCTATTGTAGAACTTATACTGCAGATGAATCAGCATCTTAAAGACGTAATAATTAAATACAAGAGCCAAGCTCTTCTATTTGTCGTTATAATACCATAGCTTATATGTAAATATTGTTAGTTCAGTGTATTATTATATGCTAATTTTAAATCGATTGGAGAAAGTTCAGTTAATAAAGACGACGAGATATTTTTAATTGGTGTGTTAACTTCGGCGTGTGGTTCTATCATTTTCAAATATTTAAATATAAATGCCTCCTTACTCTCATAAATATGTAGATAATGTTAATGAAATTGAAAAAAATATTGGTATAAATTTTAGCCCACATAGGCTATAGTGCAAATTATGTTGCAAAATATTGCAGACAGTATCGGAATTGTTTAAAAAAAACTATGTTTTATTGGGGATCAATGAAATCTATTAGAAAAATCTAATCAAGTCTAGTCACATAATTATAATGCTGAAAAATATTTCTCGTCCTTTGTACGTCGTTCGATAGATAATTATGTTTATCGAAAACGGATCTTATATAATATTGAAAGTTAATTGAAATAACTCTTTATAATTTAATAAGCAATTGAATTATACACACGTAATTTATCATAAAAGTGCGTGAAGTTTTTAATATTAATTTATTAACAGGATATAATTGCTATAGTAATTTAATAAACCTGTAATTATATTATTTTAATATTACCCGTGGTTTAATTTAATTCAATGTCATTGTCATTGTTTCATTGCATTATTAATGTATATATGTTTACTAGTGGCACCATGTCGATCGTATATATTGTAAGATACTATGTCTATAGATATACCTACACATATGTGTACGAGTTAGATACGTATGACTTATAATTTATTTATAAATGTACTGCTATCAGTAAGGACGAATGATGCTATATTGCTCTATTTTGATTAACGTAAAAAGTATCGCCAATTTTGCTAGCAACATTTATATTATGCGACGAGCTGAAGATTGATAATGATGATGATTTATATTGTAAAGCGATACAACTCAGCGGTATCTGTTAAGTTAAATTAAATTAAATAAAGTTAAACGGTTGTTATTTATAAATAGTAACTAGCATCTATGTGTAATCTGCTGTAAAATGAACACTGTTTTACCGCCTTTTTCTCACGTGTGTTACGCTGCGAAAACGTACCGTTTACCGATTTTCGCGCCTTTTTTCCTAAATAGGAATAAGAGTCGTTGTAGACGAAATAATTTCATATATCTGCGATCAATGTCGGCTGTTTAATGTCTGTGTGTAAAGCGAGATGGCATGACACGGTATCATATGAGAGAAGGGGACAGGTAAGGCGTGGCAGTGATCTCTCGACTATTTTTCTAATATCTCTTTGGTGTCGTCGTGTTTCAGTATGAATACTCATTCATTTCTCTTCAACCAATAATGAAGTTCACGTATTCAAGTATTAATATAGATATTATATTAATACTTAATATTATTATAATAATATTTAATGATTATAGTAATAATAATAATTAATAGATATATATAAGTTGGAAAGGGGAATGCTCATAGTATTATCAGTAATTACTTGTTCTATATTTATCGGTGTAGAGGAATGAATGAGTTAAATTGTTGTTGTAGTCGAACCCTATTTATGTATAATAAAATATAATATAATTGTGACTGAATGTTGTAATCCTGTATTTTAAAAACAATCTTAACTATTAAAACAAACTGTATAAATAAAACTTATTTCAAAAGTTGGCTTATGTTTATTTACCTTATTAAAATTATTCTATTCTATTGTAGTATTAGTTTTGACTGTTGCCGGTTGGCTAGGACCGCGATTTCTATCCGGTATAGTCTTATAATCATTATCCAGGTCATCAATGAAGAATCTGTTTTCATTAATTTTGACACCGTTTTTATTATTATTAATTTGACTGTTTGTTTTCAAATTTTCCGCTATGTTTTGAAATGAATATTTATTAGTATTGTCCGGTCCATTTGCGTGTATGTGGCCGTGGTATACAACATTAGCGATATTTTTGAATGGTGTATTATTAGTCTGTGCTATCGGTGGTTGAAATGCATAAACGAATGGTATAGGATTTGTCAAGTTACGTTGCATTTGTTCAATAAAGGGATTGATACCAGGATCTGTTTGATATTTATAACTATCCTTAGTTGCTTTTTCTGTATTTACATCCACTTGTTTTGCTAATTGTAGTGTACCGGAAAGTTTTTCTAGAAATTCTTGTAACATATTTGTGTTTTTGTCGATTTTTTCTAAAACTTTCCTAGTAATATTTTCATTTCGTTTTATCGTTTTTATAAGTTCAAATTTTACAGGATCTATATGTTTCACCGGTTCAGAAATAGTATTAACTGTTGTTATAGATATTGACGATGAAATTGGTTTTTCAGTGCTGTGACCCAATTTGGGTTCAATTAAGGAAAGAAGCGTATCCCTTTCATTAAGACTTTTTAGTTTTAGTTGTTTGAACAAGTCTATTATATGACTGATATTTTGACCGCCATAATATTTTTCTTCCTTATGTATCATTTGTTTTAGTTTTTGACTTTCCATTTTCAGATGCTCAAGCTGTTGATCAATTCCAGCCTTATGTAGTTTTAATAACATTTTAATTTGAGATCGCTGCTTGTCTATTTCGCCATTTACAGGTATTTTTGTGCTTGAAATTACATTTTTAGTATTACTTACGTTTTCCACTTTTGATATTTCAGAAACATTAATATAAGAAACATATCTAACGCCATTGTTATCATAGCTTTTGTTAATTGATGTGTGCACTTCTTTATATCCTGGTTTCAAACTAGTGTTATTTTTCGGCAATATCTTAACTGATAGCTTATAGTTACTTCGAGGTGGTAAAACAGCATTGATTATCTCATCTACGTTCGGCGAATTCGTATTCGTTTCATCTCGATCTACATTATCTTCTGCAGCTAATGCGCTTTCCGATTCGAACCCACGCTGCTGTTGTGATTTTGACGTTCCTGTTCCATCACTGTTAAAGGAATCAATATTAATGATTTCTTCTTTTGATTTCGAGATGTTTTCTACAAAAACATGAGGATATTTTGACATGAGTCCACTTCTCAAGGATCTGGTATCGTAAACATTAGTCATGTAAGGCTGCAACTGCGTCATATCATATTCATAAGTGGGATTCCTATAAGGTGCCACATAATCAAAATGTTCGTTTTCTTTGTCGCCGACTATAACTGCAGGTACGTCTTCTTTATATATGGCTTTATCAGCGAATATGTCTTCATGTGATGCTAATAATATGTCTTCTTTTGAGTGTCTGGGATAACGATCACTTGCAACTATTCTTATTTGATCAATGTGGCGTTTGTTTCTCTTTCTTTTGAAAAATATTTTCCTTTTTTGCATAACGTTCGTGTTAATAAACTTATTTAGTTTTGTTTTTGAATTTAAGTTAGAGAAAAGTTTTACATTTATTATACTTCGCTTGTGTCTTTCTGCATCTGTTCCTATAATTTGAAAGTTGTTTTCTGGCACATAGTCCGTTACTCCTTCTGATTCATTACTTGCTCCATCTCGTTGGTCATAATTTTCGTGATATGACTGTATAAGGCTTTCTAATCCTGTAAACATTTTTAAGCTTTCCTGGTCTGGTGGTTCGTCCATGTATTGATTAATCCCAATAGTAAAATCGCTATCACCTATCTCTTTGAGATACAAAGTTGTATTATTCCTATTTATATTTTCATTGGTAGGGATAATATCGTCGTTTTCCGTATTTATCGGTTTCTGTAAACGTTTTGGTATTCCATTTTTCATCACACTTTTATAATCAACATCTAGTTCCCCCATTTCAGCTGAATTAAGAGATTTGGAGACTGTTAAGAAACCAGGCCCATTGTAGATTTTTTTCCAAGTCTCCCCGTACATGCCCAATACACTTTTTAATGGTCGTATTACATTTGCAGTTTTACTTATATAATTTAGTTGCTTATGTTCCACAGTCTCTGCTGAAGGTAATGGATCAGCTATCAACATGTTTCTATTATCGATAGGTTTCTGTGATCTTTTTTTAATTTGAATAGTTTTTGGATGGACATTTCTGTTCTCCTTTGGAGAATTTTCAATGTTTGTATTGATAGCTTTTTCTATTTTATCAATTAAAGTTCGTACTAATTTCTTTTTCTTATCACCTTTTGTTCCTTTGCCATCGAAATGGGTTTCAATTTCTACAAATAATTCATCTTCATCATTTTTGGGTTTTCTCTGTAATGGTCTAGACTCTTCCGTTGTATTTGCCTTATAGGTAATGTGACGTTTTATACGTTTACTTTTGGAACTTTCTTTATTCAAAATGTTATTCTTGTAGTTACTCAATTTGTTTGTATGTATTCTAATATACTCAGCTATAGCTTGATTGAACACAGTATTTCGATCAATTTTACTCTCTGTGTTTGTAGTTTTCACGGTTGCGTCTATATTTTCTAAGCTTTGTGGCTTTTCTTCAATATTTTTCTTATTATTTACATCTATATTTGCTTGTGTGTGTTCTGTATCGTTCATTTCTTCAAATCGTATAGGAGTACCGTTATACAAAAATTTTATAATTCCCTTTACGTTTTCGCTTGAGTTTCTGAAATAAATGTGTCTTGTTACTTGTATTATAGGTACAAGGTTATGTAAAACGTTATTGTTTTAAGTAACTTACGTATTTGGTTCTTTTGCTTTCTTATTATTTGTTATTTCAATAACAGTTTTGATTATCATAGGAGGATCTGGAAGTAAAATAACCGTAGTATAATATATATATTTTTTTATTTACGGGGGGAAACCTTCAAAAGGTACCAGGTACTCTGAGAGTGATACCGAGTTATGTGGGATATGTGTGGTACCGTCATCCTAGTGTCTTTTTCATTTACAGTATTTTATCAAACAAAATGCCTACTTTTGTCACTAAGTAACTTAATTGTAATAAATCATTATTCTCAAATTTTACATATATATATTTACATATATATATTTTATTTTTTTATATTTAAAATTATTCCACTTGCATGTATAAATGTTTATTTCAAATAGGACTCATATTTTATAAGACATAGAATAGGTAAGTGAAATCAGTCTCAAGTAAATGCTAGGTTGCCTTCGTGGTTAAAAGAATAATATCAAACACTGCACATATTCACATGGTTGTTACTATAGCAAAGTAGTGATTTGGACATAGAAAATAGCAATCGAGGGTAGCGACAGTATCGTGAAAACGAACTGATCGATAAATCAAGTTACGTTCGTGGCTATGTATTACATATATTCTAGTGATCCAGCAGTGGACGAAGGTCTACCGTAATTCAATAAATTTTAAATTAGGAGTTAATTGAAGGTCTTGTGTCAAAGACTATATGTCTATAAATCTCTACTTTGTACTGTTTGAAAACAGCCTATTGCCCGATAATGACAGTATGAACATAAACAGTGAATAGATTTTTAATGTAATATGTTTATGATACATTATCTGTAAAAGTCTTAGTTTCTGCACTACTTCTCAATATAAACCTTAACTTTCCTTTTTTCACACTCTTCTGCTAATCCAATGTTCGTTAAAAGGGGTGCAAATATTTTTCTTCACATACATATGAAGTACAGATTATTACACATTGAAACACTGATCTGCTATACATATCACGACATTTATTATTTAACTAAAATATCTTATCATGAATATTATAAAAATCACCTTTAACTGTTTCTCGATTGTCACCGTCTTGTCGATTTTCTAACATTTCGCTTTGTGATATCTGTTCCTGTAGTTTTTTACACTTTAAAAGTTCATTGAAAAATTTATCCTCTTCACCGTAAATATCGTATGGTGTGATTTTAATGACTTCTACGGGCTTATCTTTAATACCTTGTTCAGCATCTGCACAGATTATACGACATTATTAATAATTACAGAAATAGTTACAGAGTTTATATTTTCCAAGACGGAAGTAAAATGAGATTTTTACAGTCGAAGGGTGATAGTATGTTGCTATTCTTATCGAATATATTAAAGCTATGTGCAACTTACACCAGGCGTTATTAATAAACGACTTTTTCCGAGGCAATATAATACAAAATATCATAGTAAGACGGTTGTCGTGAGGTCTGCCGTAAAGAGAGATGGGACCTCATTTATCACTCTGTTCGTATAGGTATGTAATATGTACGTAATTACGTATTAATTATTTTTATTCCTAAATGTACGAGTATATAGCATCTATAACACAGGAGAATGTTTAAAATATTATTCTTATTTACAAGGACTATTTAGTCCCGAATAAAAAAACTTATCAAAAATGCTTATTATCATTTTGAGCTCTGCATTGAATGGTAAAATTGAATCAGAATTTATTTGTAAGTTTTTACCGGACATTTATGTATTACCTTTCACTTCATCGTCTGATGTGCCCTCAAAGCTTTTGATCAGCAGCTGTACCTTTTTGTATACTTCATTCAAGTCCATATGACCTATAATACCTTCCAGTAGCATGTTGTGCAATGCTAGATGTAATACGTCTGGATTGTTTATCTCTCTGCTCATTTT
>DWMG01003834.1:0-11482 GCA_018244855.1 Elbella merops
ACCGGTGAAACGTGGGAGTGTTCTGCATTCCTCTGCCTACCTCTTCGGGGATTACAGGCGTGAAGTTACGTTTAACATTATCATGGCATACTTTCATCTCCATCAAACCCTGCTGGATCGTTGTGGTAGATTATTTACGTTATTTTATTACAGAATCATAGCCTTATTACAAGTTTAGCCCTAGCCTTCCGTCTTTTAGTAACGGCACTAATGTATGTATTTCGGACCCTAACTCAAATAAAGATTGACATATTGTAATTTGGTAAGCGATACTTGATAAACTTTCGCTTAATTCCTATCAAGATACGTGTAAATATAGTGTAATATTTCTGGGTTTATTTAATTAATGTGCATACCTATCGGCGGCAATCTTGTTCGTTTGGTAATATTAATAGCGATTTATTGTATGTATACATTATGACGAATATTATCTAACACTGTCTTCATTTTAACTGATCTATGTATATTTAATTGTCATCCTTAAGAAATAAATTGAATTGACTCACGAATGAGACCATTGAGCCGAAACAGCAGTTCGAAACTGTATGTGTTCATTTAATGTATATGTTAAAATTTAGTGCGTATCAAAATCACATGTTAGTAGTTTCAATTGACACACTCATGGGATTTACACGTCCCATCGTTTCAGTTATAATAGACTGTGAGAAGACAGCACAGTTGTAAATGAAGTATATGTACTATTGTGGTACGTGCAGAGATAGTCAGTTTGCATTTGATGACCTTGGATACATGGTTATACTGCCTCCCTTGTTTAGCACTGTTTTTGAATGTTGAGTTTTTCCCTGAAATCTTAGTTTGTTTCGTTGAAAAAGTTTGGTCGTCATTACAATTCAATATATCTTCATATATCTATTATAGTTTTGTTCAAGTTGCACGAACAGAAGCTAAAAATTTCAGACTTGGAATTTCTGAACATAGCCCAAAGATTATATCTACAATGTGTATTAGCTTGCAACAAATATCGGGGTAAGTTATCACTACCTGTTATCGCTTTTAGATCTATATTTTGATAATATGGTTCAAGAAATCATGGGTCTAGCATGAAGCCAGTTTCATAACTGCCAAATATGAGATCAAGCGATTTTGGTAATTTCGAATTTACGAATAGTGTAAGGTTACATAGTTTCTAAATCTATTAACAAATTCGTTTAAAAATTGAGGATAATAGCAAACAGGAAGGTAAATATAACGGTTGACTCAGAACTTAGCTTTCTTTATGACAGTAAACGTATCTCTAAAGGAAGTATATTTGAAAGGGTGAAGTAGGTGGAAGAAGGCATAGCCATAGTCCTCATCTTCATCATTATCACCCTACTCTACGTCCCATGCCAGCAACTTTACGTATATCGTCACTCCACATAGCTAGACGGCTACGCTACGTTTTCCAAGTCGCGGTCACCACTCCAGAACACGTCTGCTCCAGCGGCTATTGGTTGTGCGGCAGATGTGACCAGCCCACTGCCACTTCAGCTTGCTAATCCTTTGTTAGTCTTCAGTGAATATTCATCATAATTTGTTGTTGTAAGCATTATATGTTGTTGCATTGTTGTAAGCATTATATTTCAAAAACGATATAAAGGAGAGCGTCAAACAGGACTAGCTATATGAGGGACTATAATTACCATTGTTGCTATGAAGAGTTCAGCCGCTCGATACACCTGCGTATGACGAATATCCTTTAAATATCTTCGATGATGCTCGTAGGAGTGCAGGTAGCAAAAACATGGCACAATCTCATCGAAAGTTTTTGTACTACGAATGGTACGTTAAATAGTAGATTTCGATTGTTACGCATAAATAAGGATCTTTTTTAGTAGTAAAGGCCCTCAAGACGGTTTGAAAAGGTTGCGAATTAGGTTATAATATTTTTTCATTGGAATTAGCGTGTATCAAGACGTTTTTAAAACATTTTGGGCAATTTGTCGTTCTCAGAAGGGTATTGGATAGCAGGTGAATAATATTCACATATTATTTGAATATTGTAGTTGATAGAAGTGATGCAACGTGGAATTTCAGCTTGTTTCTTAAAATGTCAATAAACTGTGTTCTGAACAATTAACAAGAATTCTATCCTTTTTTTTTCCTTGCTGGAAAAGCTTGTTTCAGCGGTAAACCTGCGGTTTGGACATCAGGGTCTTGGCATTACTACATTCAAAGACTGGCTTGGAGTCTATTTCTGTTTATAAAATATAAAAGAGAGAGTGTAAATCAGTTACCGTGATCCTTCGGATAAGAAACCATATATTTCCAAACTCCTCATAATGCTGTGAAAAGTTGAATGTCTAGGAAAATCTTCCATCCCTTAAATGAAAACTTAACTTCAGTTCATATTAACGCTACAACTTGTATTTTATACCAAATGCCAACTGCCACGAGTTTGTAACTAAATATAATACATAATACCCTTTGCGACGAAATGTAGTTCCGGTGCGACAAATTATTTACTGCTTTCCATTATCGCTTACTCGTTAAAGGCCACGGTTTTGTCCGTTTTCATAAGGCGGTGTGAATGGTTTATGAAGTACGTACGTTGAATTATTTTATTTATTTATTTATTTAGCTTTTTTTACACAGATAATATTAATAGACAAAAAACATACTGAAGAGATTTTGTGTATTGGCAAATTTATAATTGTTACATAAAAGTATAGTTAAACGATATTATTTTACTTTCCAACGTTGTTCTATTATTTGCTATCACTTCAAAATACATAGTCAGCTTGACGTGATTCGGAGCTGTAGGTAGCTCGTAGAAATCTGTCTTTATGGAGTTCTAGGTAGTTCTCCTTGTGTTAGAGTATTTTCCTTTACCCTGTTCAAAGAATCAAATTTCCCTCGTGAATTGCTGGAGTAGTTGGTATGTTGATTATTATTATATCATATTTAACATTAAAAATATATTAGAGGTTGGAAATTTGGAGGATTAAAAATCTATTAAAGGTTTGTCAAAAATACGAGAATGAAGACTGAATTCGAACATGCTAACTATTATTATTTTGCACAACGACGAAAGAAGGTGCAGATTTGCTTCATAGTAAAGTTTTCTGTTAATGGTCCTAATAACTGTAAAACTTACATGTTTCATCGGTTACGTTTACGTCTCAATCAGGAATATATGGTAAGACTACGGTCATATACGGCACAGATCCAAATTCTGAGCAACTACAAAAAATTTCTACTAACAAATGAAAGTTAGAAAAATCCAATTGTACTCGACCCGGGAAACGCAACCAGGACCACTAGATAAGCAGTCGCATTTCCAACCACTCACCTAACGAGGCAACAGTATGCGGATATTTTAAACTACCCGCAACGCACAGACGAGCATCTGTTCTTATTATTACATAATATTCATTTATTGCAGAATTTCGTTAGCAGCCGACTGGCAACAATATTCAGGTTGTGTATTTGGATAGTGTCGCAAGTAAACTTTGTTGGGAACATATTATATGGTTTCCGGTAGGCTTAGATTTTCATGTACGATTTGTTATCGCCACGTTCCAAAGGACATACAACGAAACAACAGATTGTTTTGTTGTAAGTTTGCATGTTGAATCTCGCTTGATATAAAAGGTACTGCAAGCTTTAAATAAAAATGAAATTAAACCAGTGTTTAAGAGTAAATGGTGTAGAAAATTTGCGTTCGTTATTTCACAAGATGAAAGTATTTTAGACTTACTTGTACTACTTACTTGTACTTAGTTGTACTAAAACTACACAGGGGGAGATACCAAACGATGAGTTCTGCTAAAGGAAGAAGATAAATGACGTACTCGAAATATCAAAATAAGCAAGGTTAAGTAGAAATGACCTTGCGTACTTTCACTTTTCATACGTACGTGATCAAATGGAGCAGGCGAGATCTCGAATGAAGACCAAGAACGTGTGACAGTAGGATAGATAAATATTAGGACAGTAGGATGGATAAATATACAAAAATCACGTTTATAGAGTTTAGAAAAAAAATCTCTAAGGCGTGTGAAGTCTTTCAATCCGCACTTGGCCAGGAGCAGACTATGGTCTTAGCCCTCTCAATCTAAGAGGAGACCCGTGTTCCAACAGTGTGAGACTTTTAGAACTGTGGTTTTCTTGGCTACATACAGTCAAATATTATTGTATGTGTGGATGTCCGTCTATTTAAAGAAGTACAAAAAATAAAACCTTATAAATAAAACAATATCTACGATACATTTTAAGATATCCGAAGAACAATGAAACATTTGACTTTGGCCAAGGGTAGGACCTGAAAGCGTTGTAATATTTAACAGTGTATCGGACTTCTTTAACATGGCGATGTTTAAATGGCGATTGAAAGTGCTTTTTAAAAAGCAAATCGACAGTTCGTCGAAAATCCGTATTAAGCGGGCTTGTTCATCCATTTGTTAGTAACACTGAATGTTGGGCTAAAAGATTGCCGATTCTATTGACATCTAAAACAAACGTTTCTATAATGAGTTTAAATATTTCTGCGTCGAGTATTTACTCGTATTTAGAATTTTTTATAAATATATCCGGCCAGGTTGGATGACGATCTGCGAAAGGCTGCAGGCAGATGCTGGATGCGATAAAACCGAGGACAGGGCGCGATGGCGCTCATTGGGGGAGGCTTATGTCCAGCAGTGGACTGAGATAGGCTGATGATGAGGATATCCGTAATTGACCGTAATTAATCCGTGATTGGATATTTGACCTAGTTTGTGATTAGATTGTTTTGAATAAGTTCATTAGAATTATTCGACGAATAGAATTTGATTTTCCAACAATCCTGTTATTTTCATTATTTGTCAGAAATAATCAGTCAACACTAGTTGGATAGGTGGAAGTCCTTTTCTGCACGTTTTCAACATTCGTTCTGTTTAAAATGATAAGATTTCACAAAGCTGTTTCATACTCTATTGCTGAGCGTTGTTTAGTATTTGCATCTATACATGGACAGCGTGACAGACTATGACCATAACCTTTCTTATTTTTAGAGAAGACCCTTGTCTGACAGTGAAACGATAAAAGGGTTGATGTTAGTGTGGGGAATTTCGTCGATATATTATACAATTTACCACACAACGCTCGCTTTTCGTTTACTAGATCAATATTCGACGGTTATCTTATGTCCAGACCTTGACATAGAATAACTTAATTAACTAGTTTATTATAAACAAAAACTTGGTATTCTCGTTACTCGTGAACAGATCGAAAATGTGAAGTAACTACCCGCATTGGGGCAGTCACGGCGCAGTAAGTTACTCAAAGTTTCCAAGAAAATCCCTTGCGGAGCAGTTGGACGTTAATTACAGCAGGCCATGTCCAAGGAAAATTTCCATTCGAATAGAGTATTTATTGAGGAGCTCAAGCTGAAACTCATGTTACAAGGCGCCTTGTGAATGAACCTCCCGCCTGTCGCGAGTTATAAACTTTATTTTCAGGATGATATATTTTAATAACATACATCCTCCAGTCCTCTAACTACTTTAGTTGAGTTTAGCTTCACTCTGTGTAAGGTTGTGGTTACATTAAGGAGATAACATACCGCTAACTTACCGAGCTTTCATCCCTTTGTTATGTTTGCTCACTGCGATGTATACATTTGTTAGTTAAAAGTTTTTCTTAAGTTTCCATTCAGTTTCGTTTCGTGCTCGTTTTCCCCGGCTTTCCTGAAATTTAAAAGTGAAACCTGATGTATTCCCGAATGGTACACGGGGATACACAGGTCTTGTACAGAGACCTTGAAGGCCGGTGAAGCATTGGTGATTTTATGGGCTTGCAAATATTTATGGGTGGCGTTGGCTACTTACCATCATGTGATCATTCTGTATCTATACTAGTCTAAATCTAGGTTTCTAGTAAGTTTCGATATTTGTGGAAAATATATATTTTACAATAAAAAAAAGATAATGGAAATATTCAGAACTCTATTAGTCATTGTACATTGTATGTTTAAGGCCCAAAGAGTACGTGAAGCTGTGTAATATTAAGTCTGTAGCGATTTATATGGATACGATAGATTTTGTTTTAATCCAAACGTAACTATATTGGTAGTAATATAAAATCGTTACAATCGGGCAAAAGTTTCTTATGAGACGCAATGTACAACTGTTTTTGTTGTAATGAGCCTGAACTTTAACGCACACCACTCCAACAATATTCGTTATAAGCCGAGCACTTGCGCCCACTTGCGTTATATTGCTATTCTCCCAGTGTGTCCGCGGCCTAATCGGTGACGTTATTAAAGTACTCGAGTAGTAGAACTTCCTGAGGTAAATGACCCGAGCATTTTTCATGCTTTTAACGAGCTCCCCTTAAGCCATGTGTAATTGTGTACCCGGCAGAAATGGATACCATAAGGCAAGACTTTATGAATGAGATACATATATGTATTTACATATGTACACGCTCCGGGAAATCGAACTTATGAAAACTAATGATATTCTAATAGATGTCGGTTTTTTTACACGTTAACTTCCTTGGAATATGAAAGTAAGACATACTACAAAACATGTATACCTAGAAGTACATTCCTTACTTAGATTAAAGGGTTTTTTTAGGAAAAGTAATTCCAAATGATTTAATGACAAGTTATAAACAGTAAACTTGGCTTAAAAGTAAATTAGCAAAAATTATGAAATAATATTTGTGTGTATACATTCAATTACTCCACAGAGCAAAATCAAAAGTTGATACGAAACAAATTAGGGGCCCACAGTTTTTTTGAGGTCGGCGCTAGTAAAGGCATCGAATATAAAACTTAATCGAAATAGAAAACATATCTGATAAAAGAACGAAGTCACAAAACATTTTGCTTAACAACCTAATTATTTATTTACATGAATACTTGAATATAATATTTGTACTAGAATATTTTAGTTATGTTAATATCGCGTATTTTCTTTGCTTTTACATTTAAATGGATAGTTCTTAAGCGCTGAACTATTTACCTTAAGTAATTTTATTGTATATTCAATTAATACCGTTAAAGTATATGTACATGGACTTAACACTGAAACGTCTCCGGTACAAAATTACCCAGCCTTTTAGAAAAGTTGTCGAAATGAAAAATGCATTCAGCGTGGAACACCAGCGACAATTTCCAGTATAGGGATTATTTTAAGTGCCTCTAATTCCGAGTTTTGAGAGGATTATACCGCTGCGAGACTGCGGCGGCTTACACGTTAATGTTTGCGTATACTTCAAGGACATATTTTTACATTTGGTATTCAACCTTGGCTACATAATACTGGTTGTTATTAGCAAGATTCATTCTTTTATATTCATCCCAGAATATGGTAAAGGTGACAGAATCAAAAATCAGAGTTCGTCTGCGTAGGCAACATTGCAACATCTTTGCGCGCCGCTAAACAGAAATGCTAGCGTATTATGATTCATTTTTTACTCAGTTATTATAGTTACTATAACATACATTCGAACTAAAACCTCGGTAGAGCTAAGTGGAGAGTACTAACGACTAGTCGAACGAGTGGAAGGTAAAATTAGTTGGAATCGGTTCAGGCGTCTATTTTTTACATTGCCCAATTGGCGGCAACTGGTCGGCAGGTCTCTCGTATCACAATTTAAAACTAAATTTAATTTAGTAGCAATGTATTATTTACAGATATCCAAGTAATTAAGAAAATAACGAGTAATCCAAATGGATACTTCTAGACTTAACGTATCTTAAATAAAAGTCAATTAAAAAAATTCTGCCTGATCTGTGCTTGGTTAGGTAACTGATTTTACAATTTCATCACATTTTGATCTTCGCATTTTTCTGGGATATAGTGAAAGAGAAAATGAGGTGATAATACTGAGCGGTCAACGATTTATCAGCATAAACATTTCAAACTGTTTGTGGCCCATTGGTGGACACAAGTTTCATTCAAAGGACATGCGAATTCTCAAATTTACTTCACGTCGTTAGGTTTTTGCGGATTACTAGGAATTAGTCCTACTCTAAATGCTCTCTGAAGTTGAAAACTGCTCGTAAAAATTTGCTACTAGATACCACCCATTTAATTAACACCCAGTCGTATCAGACTGCTTCAGATTTCAGACAGTTTTCAATCTGTAAACACAACCTATACACAAACGCTTCGCAACGCAACCTATACTCAAATCATGGCGCACTACTTTATTCTCATACTCTATCTCTTTCTTACCTCGCTTACTCTACAGTTAGCCACAGACAGTCGCCTCAGAAATGTTTTGATTGTTGTCCATTACAGATGTTACCCAAATTAAACTTTATCTTAAAATCCGATCTATTAGTATTGCAAGAGTTTCTCCCTAAATTTTAGTATCACGTTGAGATGAATCAACATGAAGACAATAAAAATATTACTTTTTTGGTCATTTAACTTTGGTTATTTGGTTATTTGGTTATGCCCTCGAAAATTTGTAGTCCATGTTGTATTATAATCTTGGTGTACAATAAAGAATAATTGTATTGTATTTGTGACTAATTTCACCGAGTACATAAGCATACATTGTCTGTACAATAGAAATGTTTTCGATTTAATTCTAAGTTTGAAATTCTTATAGGAAAATTATTGTGCAATATTAACACTATGTGGTAGGTAATGATTTTTGACGTTTTCTTTAATTATATTAAAATAATTCTTATACTACTTTCAAATAGTAACACTAGAGCTCGAGGAATAACTAAAGTATGCCAGAGTTGAACTGTTTAATATGAAGTTCACGGCTTAATATTATTTAAATTCGATTTAAGAAAATGGTTGCAAATATCTCAAAAGAGAACTATAAATAAACATGAAATCAGCATAAGGCTTGTAACTCTCTAAGTATAGAACGTCGGTGTTTTACTCGCTGTGAAATTCACAAGTTTTGTTTCACTTGTATATATTGTAAATCATGTTGGATAATGGAGAATCTACATACGACGTAACATCATGCCTTTACTTTCTAAGAGGTACACAGAGGAGTGTAGTACCCTACCACGTATCAGCAATTGCAATTATAAATGCAAATAAAATGAAATATAATATTATAGACAGAATCTTAATGCTTTAAGAGTCCTAAAGGGCCGTTTTAACTGATATTTTATATTTTTTATTTGTTAGTAAAATCATTACCATGTACTAATTCATTTGAATTCCCGTCATTGTTTTTCCCGGGGGAAGTTTCAACGGTTCTTGTTAGTGTGAACTCTCTATACCGTTTCCCGTCGGGCAAATGTTTGTTCGAAGTTGGAGCACTGTTGAAGAGCTATCTTCTATTTTTCTTCCGACTGTCGAGAGTTGAAGTTTGATGGATTCCCTAGAGATTAAGCATAGTAATATTTGTATCAAGCGGTTCGATTCCATTTTCCTTGTGGTGCTACTTTTGTTTTTGGTAAAAGTTTTCGACATTTTAAGACTGCCTACCAGGGATAATGTTTTGCTTCACTCTGTTCACGATGCTTTAATTCTTTAAGCTACTCGTATATTGTTTTACTGATACCGTTGTATGCTCAAATTGAAAGGATTTATACTGCGTTCATTTCGAAAACGACTTATTTTGAACATGTAGTCTTTCCTTGTGATGTGCTGTTTAAGAACAACCTGATTTTTTGGGAATCTAGGTACTTGTTTTTGCTATAAGAATAGTTTTAATATTAACAGCATTTTGGATGACTAGTATAAAACTTACTTCGTGTCTTTCATAAATATTATATTATTCCAACTGTCTTATGTTGCCTTATTTTGTTTCTAATTATCGGGAAATGTTACTTCGATGAGGATATTTACAAAAAAATTGAGTTTTATAATTTCATTGGGATCATGAATACAATTTAATTAAATCAGCTGAGCTGGACACGACAAATGTCAAACATTACCTCATACTTTTCACGACATGACGCATAGAATAACGAATTTAAACTATGTAATCATCATTACCATCATCGTTAACCTATTTGTCGTTGTACAGTTTGGAGAGGATTTCTTTTAAATTAAGAAATATTGAAATGGTAGCTGTACGCCTATTTAGGAAAATACAACGAAATTCTTGAGATTGAAAATAGCTTTACATAACTTTCGTTTACATTTATGTCTAGAGATAGAAAATACACATAACTTTGGCTGAATCATGGCTCCGTATCCCGTTTCCGTTCGAGACTCTAGAACTAGAAGCTTATATTTAGATACAAACCTCTGGTTCCAGGGCTCTGGAGTCGATTAAGACCACTCAATTGTTAACCGACAAGTTGTTGAGCATGTTTTTACGTTATTAGTCAAGGTAAAGCCAGTAGCACCATAGATAAAAGATATCCCAGCCCAAATTCTACCGTTGGACGATCCTGTACGTAAATTTCAATGGTGCGTGGTTTACGCGCCGCGGACTACGTAGCCTCTGCAGGTGTTGCCGGTTTAGTTTGTAATGTTTTATTTTTCAGAGCACTTGTACATTTTTCAACGACAAAAGTGATAGCGCAGCTTAGAAACAATTTTTACCACCAACAATAGAAAATTCCTCGATAATATTATATAAAATCAGCTTATCGCGCTGTGGAAAACCCCATACCCAGAAATTGGAAGTAAAATTCTAAGGGTGAATGAGTCACATAAGTCACGATGCAAGTGACATCTTTATGCATCAAATAGTTAACTAGGTATGTAAAGGCAGAGAGCCTCGCTACATGGATTGATAAATGCTGTAGGAATGAAGATAGCTGATGGAAAAGAAGGTAATCACATAAAGAAGTTTAAGATTTTGTCACACCACGCCTGATATCCCCGAAGGGGTGCGCAGACCAGTTATTTTTAAATAACTGTCGTATACTGTGTAAAGCGTTTTGAAAATTTTTTAATTGGATAATTTCCATGTGTAAGGCCTATGTCCAGCAGTGGAACGGAAAAGGCTGATGAGATGATGGAATAACTTTTTTACTATTCAACAATGAACTAGGACAATGGTGTAAGCTTGAGACTGTGTCAATTGCAAAATGAGAACTACGCTCATCCCTGGGTCTTAAGTAGGTAATAATTTCTGTATAACACAGTGTTTAATGCGTATAAATGGTCATTGTAGTACACGGACTTAAGTTATTAGTTTTATAAGTCTTGTTTTTCAAATCTTATTTCAGAACATTAACCGTCTAGACAAGATTGTAACAAGTTTAGTGCTAGAACCATAAATAATCAATTTTTCACGTCTAGATTTAGGGGAGGATTTTATTATTCGCTCCAGTGCCAACCCTCGATCACCACCCTTCAAACTAGTCGGCCGATCGTTAATTAAAATTGCACACAGTTCTAGTGAAAAGGTGGAGACACAGTGCTAGCGGTAATATGAAACTAGTTTTGCATATTAGAAGATATGTATTTACATGAAACACTCACATGGGAACATGATTTTTAAATGAATTCAAATCATCCTCCGTCAATATAGACTTACTCGTATATACTAAATTATTCTTAATATACAGTTTTGCAGCAGTGATAGCCTAGTGGTCAAGATTTCAGCCCCTCAC
>DWMG01003835.1:0-11481 GCA_018244855.1 Elbella merops
TTGAGCACACAGATCAGGTGCCAAGTGCGGTTAGTTGGCTAAAGAAACAGAGCAGCAGTCGCGGTTAGTGGCGCCCACGCGCAGCTCTCCTGCCACAATATCCGTGCGGATTTGTCACATATCGACTAACTGTACAAACATCAAACATATTAAAATGCCTCACAGAATGAATGTTAAAAACGCGAAGATTACTCTGTCCTTTGTCCTGCACTCGCAACAAAATGGCGGAGCGAATTTCAATAAAGTGTTGTATAACATTAAGAAAGGACGTACAAGTAGTTCAAGCATCAATCGCTTCACAGTTGTAAGAAGGGTACCAGACGAGCCATTATTTACACCATCAGTACTCATTACACACAACCTGATTTCCGATCTCACTTCCGTCATCAATACCAAGTATTGCAGAGCCAATGAAACATAAGTCATATCAGTAAGTGTGCGGTCGCGCTCCGGAACTAGACAGGTTACTACAATATGATGAGATATATTTTCTGAATTAATTATCATAAATCTGTATAGTACTCTCGAGCACGTCGCGTGCAAACACTCGGTGGGCAGGCGCGGCGCACGGCCCCTCGCTCAACGTAACCGCTAGTCTTCGAAACGCTGAGCACACTAGCTTAGTGTGGATTCATGGCCAATGTAGCCGCTTCGTAACACTACGAAAATTCCTACGAGCACTGGCGCAGACTTGCTTGGACAAATACAGCCTGAAAGTGTGTTGTAAACAGTTTCTGAATTTTATGCGCTAGTAAAGCCCCGGGCACAAGTTACAGTTGCAGAAGTTCTGAGCCTATCGACTGATGGTTGCGCAAGTGTGCACTGACTTTCCACTGACTGGACATTCCAACTGAACAATGCTTTGCTCAGTTTGTTGTCTTTGAGGCACACGAGGCGTTACCGCGCGCACCGTTCTCTGGTAGTTAGTAAAAGATTATTAAGAAGATTAAAATTCTCAAGTACGCACGGGCTGTTCGAAAACGGGCAACGTTAATTATAAAACTATTAGCGTCGTGGAAACAGTGTCGACCCATTACACGTCGCAGGGTTTCGACGATATGATTACAAATGATAACAGGTATTATTACCACGAGACGTCTGCTCACTACAAGTACCGAGCGATAGAAGCGACGGGGTTGTTGCATAAATAAAGCAGACATGGCGAATGCGCCAGTAGGGAGTTTAAAAAGACGATGTATATTTATTGGTAGTGTTCATTGTAAGGTCACTGTAAGTTAGAATGTCTCGTACCGCAGTGTGAAGAGGTCGTTGGATTCAAGTGTAATGCAACCGACAGCAGTCAATCGAGGGGCGACGATTGGATGTATCGTGACAATCACTTGCGCAATTTCTGTTGCGATGTCATGCATATTGTACCTACACATTAAAGCTTAATTGAAGCTAATACAACGTTACATATGTACCAGTGTCGTGTTCGTGCGGCCGCGACGACTCTTGAGCCGCACGTTCGACAATTATTGGCCTGAACGGCTACAGCTGCATAATACTTTTCTTTAAGTATAGTAATAAAGAAATTTATTGACAATTGTTCAGTCACTAATGTATCTTAAATATACTGTCACAATAACTAACGTTGCTGATGATATTACAATGATCGTACAGCGTCTGTGACAAAATGCAGTTACATTTAAACTCACATGCTCTTGTCCTTGAGTAGTTACCGTCTAGGGATATTTTGTTGCCAATAGAAACGAATCTAACGCGGCTCCGGCGCCAATACATCCTGCAATCTACGCTCCTCATTTATTTCGCAGTAGCTGTAACGATAGTGTCGTTTTCACGTTACTTCGAATGATATATTAGATGCTATGCCAGATGTACATAAGTAGCGGGCGCCGGCGCGCGACAAGCTCCGCTGGGCTGCCAAAAGTCGCGCCGTGACGTCACTCTGCGCGGGCGCAGCGTGCGCCGACAGTTGTAACCTACTTGTACCGCGATTGTAAGTGCGGCACAATGAGACAACTGAAATAAGACCATGTGGATTAAATAAGAGAAGCTTTACTTTCAAATCGCGCAGCTTTGCGTAAGTGCACGAAATGAAGAAATGGTGCAGAAAGAAACCAAGGAACTTTTGAGACGACCTCATTACGTCATGTTGTAATCTCGTGTGCTTTTTAAATAAGAAAGCGATACAATAATACAGTAGTGCTCATAAATGAAATCGTATAAATGATGATTACAAACGATCTACATTTTTGAGTTCTAATATGAAATACCATCCTGCGGATATAGGTCTAAAGCCTGGTAATCATATACGAAATAACAGTGAAATATTTCAGAGTAAAAAAAAATTATATTCAATAGTACTAACATTAAGTAAAGCGAACAGATTAGAAAAAAACAACATAAGTACTTAAAAACATTTTCTTAAATATTAAGTCAGATATATTCAGTCTGAACTCAAGTTTTATTTTGACTTCTTATATTTTATTTCATATTTTGTTTATTACATTTTAGTGCTACAAAGATTACGAAACTCGTTTCCGTAACTGTTACACTTAATTCCAACATAAATAATGTAGCCGGTCCACAGGCAGACGTTGTACTGGATTATGAGGCCTCGTTCATTATTTATCTACCACTCTCTCATTGCTAGTATTTTATGAGACCAAACGGGCTGCATCTGCCGTAAATTTCTGAGTAATTAAGAACCCCGCAGATTACTTGATGCTATAGCATTAACTCAAGTTCGGCATGTCTTGGAAATATCAACGAAATAAAACTACAACGAATTTCAAATCAATCGGATCTGTGAAAGATAGTGAGAGCCTTTTTAAAATAGTATATGAGTTGATATTAATTATAGCTAGAAACTGTCTCGATCACGCCAACTTCCAAACAAAAAAAAACCGCTTTAAAATCGGTCCACTGGTTTAGGAGCTATAATGCAGACAAACACGCAGATTGACAATCCTGTGAGTGTTTGGCAGACACGTCAAACGTATAACACGCCTCTTTTTGAGTCTGGACATAAATAAATAATATTTCAGAATACGTGAGATATTAAGAAGAAAAGCGTATTCAGGCGAAGCCTATACAATACTGTTATTATATGTTATATGTATATATATATATATATATAATGATCAGGTAATAGAAGGGACCGAAGTTCAAGTCAGCGATGCAAAAAAAACTGTTCATATGAGCTTACGAAACCGGCGTGCGTGTAGGTAGAGAGTGATGAACGTATAATATACACGTCGGGTGTGTAACATATACGTTAATTTAAAAATACAGTTGCGTACTTTAAAAGTAAGGATGTTTCAATCCGACTAATAAGACAAAATGAGTTGTGCGGCCGAGTCAATTGATGGAACCTCGCGGCCCGTTCACGAACGGCCTCGCGCGCGCCGACCGTTCGTGTGCTGACCTATTTCTGGCCACTGGAATGCATTCAGTTATTACACCTACTACTGTCCACACCGGCCTGTCCGACCGCGGACTACCGCACGATGATGGGCGGCAAATTTGGACGGCTGTGATCGACTATTAACATCTACAACAATATAAAGGGATATCTTTCTCTAGCTAATTTATTAGAGCCAATTTTATATCACGTGGTGCAGTATTACAGTTGCTGTATACACTGACGGTTCGATATTTTAATAATAATTAAGCTTCTGACTGGTTAACCCTTATTCAGACTTGTCGATCTTCGAATAGACTTGCATTGGTAATTTTGGTACTTTTAGGATCTTTAGTATGGGCAGCCTCGCCGCTCGTTGATGGTCAAGAGGGTCCTTTACAGTACCGTAAACAAAGGCAGCGCGTGACGACGTCACGACCTGCAACACGCCACGGGCAAGGTTGCTACGTCACGGGTTGCCAATCCAGAGCCGCTCGCTGCACTTGTGACATACGAGCAATGAGGTTAAGTGTATTAAGATACAAGAGTTACATTCCGCCTAATCTGTGCGCAGTCGTTTTCTACGTCTGAAACTGGATATGCGCTTACTGCAGCCAGGTTTTTTGGAAATTGCAGCACCCGGAACATGTAAGGGACACCTTACTCAGCTATGTACTTCTTGTGAGTTTTATCACTTACAAAAATAGCTACACTGTTCGTATTTGACACTGCCCGTCGGATGCAGCGACGTGCAGCTACAGGTGTCACTTTTGATTATATCCTTAAGCCGTGTACACAGTGTTTTATCATTCACACATGTCCGGACCGATACAGATATAGTTCAATGGCTACGTGCATTGCATTGCTACAATATCCGACCGATGCTCTTATCAGCGACTATCAGTCATATCAGTTGCAAGCACATATCCATTAGGATGATCTGCGACAAGTGAAGTAGTGAAGTCGTTAATTAACAGCCCGCGCCGCGTCACGCTCTGGTTCCTGGCAGCGAGCTGCTAGCTCCGATAGCAACTGGAACGGATAAGAAAATTTCGACCAAATTCTACACAAATGCTGTACATAAATACAAATACGCTGGATACTTGGTAAGACTTTAAAATATAAGGGTAAATATCCCGAAACATCTCTTCATATGGCCACCTGGCCCGTAAACAGACAAAGGTAGAAACTACAAATACATATAATATGTACTTCTTTGAGCCTATCACAACAGCATCGTTCGAACTCGTCTTCACCAACCCCTGTATTGTTCCAGTGTTGTCCAGCGCGTCTCCTGGCAGAATGAAAAAAAATACTGCTTGTAGTGCAAAAGTGTAATAAGGGGAGGTTCGCATACAAGGGTAACGAAACCTTTCTATCTACAGTGTTTGCCAGAGCTACCATCAACTCGCTAGCGACAAGATGATTGCGTGCTTAGTTTTAGTTAAATACTGAGCTGAAAAACCTGAACAAAATTAGGACAAATTTAAAATTTAATAGGGAATTGTTTTTTACAAATTTCTTCAATGTCAGGGGACGATACTCAACGTTCGCGGGCGAATCTGCCTACGTTTCCACATGTTGTTCCTGAACTTCGTCGTTAGTTATTTTAATTGCATTGAATAGCAGAAGAAAGACGTTACATTTTCAAAAGATATTATTTGATTCTGAACATGATCATAGTTACTGATTAATTTGCCATCTCTGCTTTGAGGTTTCAACTTCAACTGGTTCGAGGGCACAAATAAACTGTTAAATAAAAATGGGCCAAAGTCCTTTGAATATTTCCGTTTTAAAATTTGCAGAAAATCGTTTTTGTTCAAACATGAAAGAGGCTGACGTGTTAATTCAATTGACACAGGCGAGCCAACATGTCGTTTCTAGATAACCTGCATACTTCCTTATGGAATAGGAGAGCTCTGTACTCATGAAGTTATTTAGCAGCGACTGATGGTAACTGAATGATGAACCTAATATGACATCATTATGTTTAATGTAGTTGTTAATGTTATTTCCTTTTTATAATGCAAAATTATTGCGCTCTCCTTGAAATCAAGAGAGAGTAGACTCCCCCAAGTAGGCGCGCTGCCCTGGCTGGAAACTGTAGCCACCATATGTTATCTCTCCGCGTTAAAGTGAATTGAATCTTAAAATGCGTGTTACTCGGCAAAGTCAAAGTACGTGAGTATGCTTCGAACCAAAGCTGCGGTACCGCTGGACCAGGTGTTACTTACTCACTGGACTCCGGGCTTCTTTATCGTTGGTAAAATTACGTTTACACTATAATTTCTACCCTTAATGTTTGTGAACTTCCTTAAGACCTAAAATACTTATAATTGAAAGCAGTATGTTGAAGGAGAGCTGGAGACGTAAGTGAGCGGAGAAGGTGTGGTTCGGTCGGTATCGGCAGCGGGCATCGGGAGGTGCAATCGCACGGGCGAGCGGTCAGCGGCTGCATTGTATACGCGCAGCGGTTCGGCGGCCTTGCGCAAGGAAAGCCCCGTATTGCGAGAACAAAATAAACTGCTGATGTATCGCTGCGGCGCGACTTGCGTCATAGAATTAAGAGCAGATCACTTGCGACATCGACTGCTCAGAAACACCTATGAAAAGAACAATACCGATGATATTAGAAGCGTACATGCGCACCAATTTCAAATTACAAAGTGTATAGCGCGGCTAACTTGGTTCCGAGCCTCGCAGTCAGAAACGGTACATGATCTCACGTAGAAATGGTGACCCAATTCTTGCTTGGAGAGGCCGTACTGTTAGCCCCGCGGGCCTTAACAAGACCGCGCGTCCGCGGCTGCACGGAGGCTGCGCTCCGGAGGGACATTTATTAACTATACTAAAGGTCTTTATTAACTATACTAAGTCATTCTTCATGCATTTTATATTTTTGTTTCATATACAAAGCCGACGAACAAGAGAACCAAACGCCAGGTCGGTGCTGATATTCCGTGCGGTCCTGCTTTATGTAGTCCTTATAAATCTTGTTACCCACCCGCTGGCGCGAGCGACTCTAAGAGCCTCGCAATGCTCGCCAACACGTTATGAACACTATTTTGGCCATCTTCCGAGCATGGCTCAAGTACAGATAGGTACTCAAAAAACATGGCTGTTTCGATGAGTATGCGCTAGGACGACACCGGTGCGTTTCGTTGGAGATCACGGGGCCCTCCTATTAGCGCAAAGGAAGGCCACCGAGGGGGTTTTAGTGCGGTAAAAGTAACACAAAATCCGGTATTACTCTCATGTTACCGGGTACCTTTTGAAGGTTTCCCCACCATAAACAAAATATAAGGTCAGTTACGTGACACGTCCCATGGAATGGGTATGGAAGTTAGAAAATTCAGTAATAGTTTGTCTGTCACGGGGATCGAATCCAAGATCTGTCGCCTACCGGTCGGGCTTACAACCGCTGGGCTATCGACGCAGTCTGTAAATTGAAGAATTTCCTTTAATCAGTCCTTATCTCATAAAACAGTACAAAGTGCATTATACGTCACTCAGATAACATTTTGTATATCGTTGTACTTGTTTTTTTTAAATAGTTAATTGTTTTTGGGTGGTTCTTTTGTTTTTACATAATATATAGTAATCAGTTAAACCTTGTCGTACAGATACAGGCCGGCTCCCTGCTCGGTGACAGTAAGGTTCCTACTTGTATGGCAAAATACGATGACATAATAATAAACAAAATTAGTAAAAACGATTCAGTTAAACGGTTTTACTGTAAAGAAACAATAATGACACAGATAATGTACTTAAAGTTACAGTCCTTTCAGTGTCCCGGCGACACTGACTTTAAAATCGCGCAGTCCTTCTGTTCCGCTAAATACATTTATTACGGTATGTGGACGCAACGCACAATGGCGATGATAATTATTTGAAATGTACTGCCGTTTTGTTTTTAGCGCGTCAATGTTAATGGTCAGTTTTGTAAACGTTCTCAAAGGCAGATGGACAGGTGCGGGCGAGTTGGTGCGGGGGGGCACAGCGTCGTCGACGCACACAGTTATTCGGCATTTGTCCGATAAATAAATGTGAACGTTAAGTGTCGAAGGTTAAGGTCTTACAGAGAACCTCGGTTGTTTGCGCATAAACGGATATGTGGAGATCCCTCCGCTTCAAATAATAAACAGACAAATATTTTGAGACCACCATATCAGTCAATCCCAAACTAGGCGGAGCCGCTGCTGTAACCCAGGCGGTTAATAAGTATATAACTTACGTATATACGTACTCGTACGTATAAAGCATACTCATGTATTAAGATAAAATAAATACTTGTGCTTGTCTCATTCATTAACCACAGAAGCCACGGCCCAGCGGACCCGCGAGGGTGTACTCGTACAGCCATTATCGTAAATCGAAAATTTTTTTACACGATGTACCGAATTAAAAAAAAAATATTTAAAAATTTACGATGCACAAGCAACGACTACCGTCAGTATAGTTACTTCTTCTCGATCGTATTTTTCATTTCTGAACGACGTGTCCGTCCTGAGAGATTTGCTTAGATTAGCTACAGGAGACGACAAGCTATATAGTAGGTATACATAGTTACAAACAATAAATGTAGACATTTGATGGAGTAGGCGGCGCTGCGTAACAGAAAGCGCCGGCCGAATCGTCCTAGGGCACTCTATGTAAAGGATACCTCTTTCTCTCGCACGGTTAATATAATTATATAAGCGACATTTATGAAAACGGATCGGTAATAGCTCAGCAAGAAAAAAGTTGTCGAATCTATTGGAAAGTTTCCACCTAACAAAAAACTTAGTACATGGGCTCGCCAGTAGACCAGCGCTACAAGTAATAGGTACATCGTAGACTATTAATCTCACTCTGAAGATTCAATATAGCGATTCCTCCTTGCCAACAATTAAGTTCAATTAATTCGTGTTGTTCAATTATCTCATGTTTTCCAATTAACGTGTGTGTAAAATTACCAGTTAATGGAAGGATTAAAGGGAGGTCGTTCAACCGCATCGTCCCCGCCCGCATACCAGAAGCGCACGACGCCCGAGGTCTGCTAGACGATTCTCGCAAACACTGGCTTTTATGTAAATTCATACTCAGATTCCCTTTGGGTATGTGCTTAGTACAGTTTAATAGCATTAACACGTCTTTGGTACAAGCAAAATACAGCTTGCAAAAAATTGGCCACGTTCTGTAGGTAGTGCGTAAAGTGCGGGCAGTGCGCGTAGCACGGGTAGTGTACTCACGGGTGCGCTCGGCGGCGAGGCGTCAGGCGCGCCGCGGACAGTCTTCTGGTGTGCGCATTTCCTGTCACAAAACAAACACACGTCAATGATGATGCGCCGAGTGCTGCTGACTGAGCTGAGAACGCGGCCGCTGGCGTGCGGTCGGGCTCGGGCCATCTGCTAGCGCCGCAGAGCAACGTGTACACACCGACAAGACACGGGAACCAAGTGTCACAGAGCCCGCACCCCTCGCACGCAACACGCAGCTTACACAATATCCAGTACACGAGCATGTAAGCAGTCGGCGGGTCTGTGTGACTCTGGGGTCAAATGCCAGCGCGCACCGCTGACTTTATAAAGTTGTGTGCGGTCGGTAACGTTGAATATCACACGTTAACCGTTGAAAGAAAATAATGTTGGGAAATCTCCGCACCTCCGAGACTGCCCTAACGTTCACTAAGACGTGTGCGGCCTTACATATCCTCGTTAAGTGGAGACACCCCCGTGTGGCAGTGGCATAGTTAAGTATTTGGTGATAATGATCGCGACGATGATAATGAACGCTGATAAAAATCTGTTACAGAAGTTAAGAGCTTTTAAATACCTGGAGTATTTAAAAGCTGTGTGATTTCTAAGAATTCCAACGCGAGGACCCTGCATACTTGTGACGAGGATAGGAAGCGTAACGGATGGATTTAGTCGAGAGTGGCAGACACGGACTCAGGCACTGAACCGAGTGTAAAAAACGCACCTAATTACCGAACCGAGTATAAATAAGCATGGTATGCCCTTACAATACACACGACCGAAGAAACTAAAGAAAATTTCAAATAGGGTTTTTAAGACAGATATTATTCCAGAATGCTTCTAAGCCACCCAGTCTTCTCGTACCTCTGAGGATGTCAAAGCACTACTTTTCTTTCAGCAACCCCGCCGACACACGTACATCAGGCCGTCTTACGTCCACGCATTTATTAGAGGCAACGCAACCAGCGCAATGGGCCACGCCGGTGCCATCCGCGGACATCATATACGTTTAACATTTATATTCTTATTTAAAGACATGTAGAAAAGTGTGAAACATGAAGCTTGCACACGGCGGCGAGCTCGTCCTCCGACCCGCGGCGGCCGCTCGTCTGTCGCCCGCCGGCCGAAAGTGCACAAGGCGGCTGCCGGCTGCGGTCGCTACGCACAACCCGTACAACTGTAGCGAATCTTGTTTAGCGATTTCTTAAATGCATTACGACGCCTATTGCCGGGTGCTACTTATTTGTTAGTAAACATTTGTAATCTAATCTCGATGAGTGTCTCCGGGTGCCGTTAATGACCGCACGGCGAACCGAGCGCGGCGCGGGCGGCGCGCCCCGTCAATACTGCGGTGGCCGACTACTCTCGCCTACTTAAACCCTGCTATAAACATTGACAAATACTCCTCAACGACAACACGTGGTATTAAATTAGCGCTTATCTGGATATTATGGTTTTCATGTATGCACCTACTGTCTCGCGCGGACACAGGGGAGGACGCAAACGAGTACGAGTATTATTTACCTGCGGCCGCCAGCAGCAGACGCGTAGTCGCGGGAAGTACGGACCTTGGTTATAGTTCTACGTACGTACCTAATAAGACATAATTAATTCAAACGCCGCGCGTCAGACAAAAAATGACCAAATATTTAAAAGGCAACGACATAAATCTGCACGCTACGCGTAACGCCACATCGCATTAAGATCATATAATATTAGCCCTGAGTGCAACAGAAGTGCAGAACTATTCTAGACGAACGCCCCGCGGGCCCCTCCCGCTGGCTCTAAGCATATCGTAGTCCATCGATCACATTCTCCCACTTCACTTATCAGCAGAAAACCGGAAGTAAAGATAACGGGACATTTTTTTTCACTTACGGTGCCGTTATCAGCCGCGATATGATAACGAGATTCAATTTAAGTCGCACGTTAATCTGGCGGACTCTACATATATTTTGTGCAAATACGATACATTTTGACATTGCTCTTTGTTCTCCAGCAACTTTTTGACATATGTTCTGTCGGCGCCGGTGCACGTGACGCAGGCGACTGTGACTCAGCGCACAACTCCGTCGCGAAAGAGACAGCGACCCTTCTCGCTGTTTATATTTGACGTTTAAGCGCTCGGAGGCGTGCGGGCGTGCAGCGGCCGTGAGCGGCTGCAGTGCGCTCAGAAATAGCTCCCCCCCGCGCGCTCCTCGTCCTCAGCTTGTCTCATTCAACCACCACTCAAAATATCTTTATAATATATCCGTCATGTACATGAATCACTGCACAACAACAGCCGGCGGCTCCGAGGCGGACGCCGCCCACCACCGCGCTCACCCAACTATCATCCTTACAACAACAACAGCCGCTCTCAGTCCACTGTTGAACATAGGCTCCCCCTAATGAGCGCCATCGCGCACTGTCCTCGGCTGATCGCCTCGCCGCGGGTTACGCTAATATAACACTCCTCATCGCGCACCGAAAAAAGCTCGCGAGTCCCGACAACAGCCAGTGTACTTTACGCAGCCGTGTGTGCACTTTACGTCCTGGGAAGCGACTATACCGAGGGCCATTCCGGAACGAGTCATCGCTAAATAAATTAATACTGGACTTTATGTTCCAGTTTGGAACAATTGTGTAGTTATTTAGTGTCCGAGTGCTTGCCGCGCGCCGCGCTGCAGATCCGTGCAACAGAACAGCGCACGCCAGTGGCTACGTACGGCAAGTACGTAATGGATGAATAATGACACAGACGTGCATTGCTGTTTATTAATTATTGTTGCAGTTATTAATTATAGTTGTTCATTATAAGCAGTGATAGCTTAGTGGTTAAGAATTCAGCCTCTCACTCCGGAGGTCCTGGGTTCAAATCCATGGCGCGCACCTCTT
>DWMG01003836.1:0-11480 GCA_018244855.1 Elbella merops
AACTCATAAGAACCAAAAATATGCACAGATCTAGTGTATCCTTACTCCATTGCCCTTAAATTTCAATGAAGCATAATGTAATATTATAAAGAGAATACCTTGAATTTCATAATATATTTACAATTATGATATCCTTACATATAGATTTAGAATATTACTGCATAGATGGCAAAATTGAAGAAATATAATTCCAATAAAATATACATTTCCGCCGGAATTAAAATTCCGTCTTGGTAAACTTCACAGTTGTCAAAGTGCTTTTAACTTGAAGCATCCATGAAAACTGAAATTCTTGGTACTTACTTGACTGAAAACAATTTCTTCGCACAAAGTAATTTTAAAAATATTTACCATCAAGTAAGGGTGTCCCGGCCAACATAGTGTCTCCTAAAACCAAAAGCTGATCTCTAAACTCTGTTGGAGTAATTGGAAGCTTTAATTCTTTGCACAAGATCTCTGAGAGACGCTGTTCTGTGCCACCCAAAACCTTCATCATGAGCTCATCTGTGTACTTGTGTCCATACTTGGCACAGAGCTGAGTGATCATTTTCTTGTACACTTGCTCAGTGTCTGAAAAAAATATACTTTATATAAAACAGCTTCAAGCAACCACTTGAATTATAGATTTATCAAAATTACAGAAAAAGACAAAACAATAATTTTATATGAAATTTCTCATATATGACTGGGTAATTTGTAATAAGTCATACAAAAAATAAAAAAAAATCATGGACCGAACAAATAGTTATTACTTAATTTAAAATAAACTTGGAATAAGATGACATTTTACAGAGTAAATTTCAGATAATCATGGTTTTTAACATATAAAGCTCTGAAAAATAAATAATAGACTTATGGTAATGTATATGCAAAATAAAACAATTATAAGAAATAAAAATAATTACAATTTCATATTTAATAAAAGATAATTAGAATTCTGTTTTGTGTATTTATTAATTCATTTTAAAATCCTTGTTTAGAAATTTGTCCAGAACTATCTATTCGCCAGCATCAAAATTCTTTAACCAAATGAAAGAAAAAAACTATGAAGTTTACACTCACTATTCCACTGTGTTTATTAAATTTTTTAAACTACACAATTAAGCAAATTGCATATTAAGGTTCTTTCGTTATATAAAAAATTCACCATAATTAAGACAGCTTTTGAAAGGTATAACAAAAAGGAAGATTAAAGTGGCTAAATTTAAAGTAAAATTACATACGAATAGAATATAAATATAACCTTCATACATTAACATTGACAACAATGAAAAAGGTCGCACGGTAAAGTTCCGCCTCTTACCTAATAAAAGTCCATCCATGTCAAAAATGCAGTGAGTCGCCTTATTCACACTTTTTGACGATAAGTATCGCCTCCCGATCGTAATTGATAGAGCTTTTAACATATACAACCTCATGTTTAAACCGGTCAACAAATATTATATAAAACCGCGATGGCTAACAAATTTTAACTTTATGTAAATTCGTGCAAAGGGTAATACAACAAAATTTTTAAATATATTTTTTATTTTACTTTATTTAAAATTCTATCACACTTACGAAAACTACACACGGCAACTACGAGCTACTAAACATTTCGTTGATTGATTTAAATTTGACATGAATGAAAATTTGAATAATAATTTTATAAAAGCAGCTATTAAAATTATATTATCTCTTTCTTATGTTCTTTTTACGCGCTTGTTAGAAAGAAAACAGACTATTTATGTGTTGCGATTCGTCAATTCTTTGGATTTCAGCAAATCAAATGTATTGCCGTCAAAATGACGTATATATAAAAATTAGAATTTTAGGACGAAAGACTTGGACGAAAGACTTGGATTTTTGGTAGTTGTAACTAATAATAAACTGCATATAAAAAAGATCAACTGCAGTCGTATTAATTCGCTTTCAAATTATTTGTGTTGGCAACCACATAAAATGTAGTATCTCCATTCGCTTTCAGCGCACTTCAGACCGTGCAGTCGGGCTGCGACCGTCATGGATCGCAGTTAAGTCGTCGTGTGCCGTATTTATGGCGTGAACGTTACCCAAAGTTTTTATTAAAAATCGTTTACCGATAATTTTATTTATGAAACGTTTAGGTAAATAACAAAAACCGTTTGTTAATCATAAATTAACATTATTGCGAACATGGCTGTGAACGTGTGTTGTTGTGTTAAACTGTCGCCTAACAAAAAATCGATTTTTGCTTTGAGAATGAGGAGCCAAATATTGTATTTTATATTGTTTGCGAGTTTTTTGGGAGTTGTCACTGCCGCGGACAAGGAAATATCTTGTGCAAGTGTGCAAAGTATCTTCGAAAAGAAAGGAATGTTGTCAGCGGTTGATATCCAAGCACTGCCAAATTCAGGTAAGAATCACGCGCTCTCTTTACAACATATTTAAGATAGATAAAATGATAATATAATAATATGTTGCCAGTACGTATATGAATTACCAATATTTCGTTATACCTAAAATACCAAGTAAACACAGTAGTGTCTAAATTAATCCAATTACTCAATAATATCGTTGTCAATTAAATAGTTCATATTTTATGATTATCAGATAGAAAATTACAAATATTATGGTTTTCAGTGTTACGCCAACAAGGTACAGATACCCGCATTCGTTTTGATTGTCCCTTATAAAGATATCCAAACTCAAGTTTTAAAGACAGAAAATTGATATTTGATTTGAAAACATAGAAGCAACAAATCCGAAAAAAAAGCTTTTTAATGTAATTTGTAACACTACACAACTTTGTTTATTTTGTGTAGTTTTGGTTTGTAGCTCACTATGATATTTTTGAATAATACGTAGACGTTATAACAACACTATTAAAAAAATACACCTACTTAAACCTTGCTGATCTTATACAAAATTCTGTCATAAACTTAGTTAGAACATAGCAACGAAATTGCTAAACATGAAACAAAGAAGATAATTTTCGTAAACATGCACACAACGTAACAGAATAAAGGTATCACTGACCATTGTTTCACGAACCACCGGGAGACCGTCCGCCTGTAGAAGGCGCAACATTTTATACCTGTCGAAGAAACAAAACAAGAAGATGCCCGAGTTAATTCTACTAAAATCCTTTAGAAGCAAATGACCTTTTATTGTTATCTATACCAGCGTACTTCAAAATCAGCAATAATAACACAGATACCGCGGGAGTTTTTGAGTATTTTTCCATTCGGGAAATGGTGATGCATGTCCAATTTGAAAATTATGTGGTCATTATATGTTTTCTAGCGAGAATATTATATACATTATAAACTAGACAATATATACAACATGACACGGATGTGAGTCCTGTATTTACGTATTTCGATTAAATTGGAGACGTCCTGTAAGATCAGGTGGGAGTTACTTTAATAGACGTGTGTATATGACAACTTTGATGAAAGTAGATGAACCGTAAGAAGTGTAATTCCTAGTCTGTATCTACCCTTTTGAAAAATAGGTGTAATGTTATGAGTGCACAAGCTGGAAAAACAAGGCGCGCTCATGCGCCATTGACTCAGTAACATTGTAGATATTAATCACATAAACACAGTTCAATTTAAGGCCGAAGATCGTAGGTGTATTTGATACAGTGGGCGGCGTTGTGAAATGCACACGTTGCAACATAAACAGACCCACCTTATGGTTCTGCGAACAAAATATTGTAAGTATTTTATCTTGTCTTTACCCAAGTACCGGCTTGTTAATGTCACTCTTATGTCACCGACATAAAGCTTGGTATATTAATCACAAAATCCCAATGTCGGAAACTTGTTTAAACCTAAAGGAATGGGCTAGGTAGTGGTAGGCAGGTAATGGAGCGTAGGCGATCAACTCGTTCGAACGCTCCTATTCGTTTCGACACGCTTTTCAGACATTCACATGAATTTCTGAAAGATTCAATGCAGTTTAGGCACTACTGGCTTCTTATAAATGTTCTAGAAAGTTCGGTATGACTACTGTTTACTTTGTAACGAAAATTTTAAATTTCTTCGTGTTGCGTCGCTCATTCTCACGTAACACCGTTCGGATGTTCGAAAATCGTTTAATTTCGCAAAACTTAAATCATACACTGTGGAGATAATGAACGTGTTTTGTTGTGTACAGTTCCCGGTACACTTATTCATTCGGTGTCGATGAATAAGAGTACTGGGAACAGTTATTTACTTCACCCTTAATTATGCGTATGAAAGTATGCGCGGCAAACTTAATAGCCTCTGTGGAAATGCAACACTTATGAAAGATTTTGACTTGGTTTTGTCTTTGGTATTTGGTTTTGTAGTACTTCTGTTCTGTCTTCTCACGACTGTTCTAGTAACAGTTACGTTGATGAAACAGGTGAGAGGATATTATCAAAAAAATGTAGTATTTTACTGATAGGTATCAATAAACCTTAGCAGCTGCTCAGTTTATATCAATACTTTAATCTTACGTCTATGTGTTTTCCGTTAAAAATTTCAATTCGCGTTCAGTTTACCTGCATCCCTATCCTCAATTTTAATGTAAAGCGTTAACTTAACGTCATTAAATGCAACCTTAGCATTTCACACTGAAAATTTTGCAATAACAGTTTAATTTCTACTTAATAGGTGTAATGGTTACTAAACGATCCGCTAATTGATTGTATGCTGTACCGTCCAAGGTTTTTCAGAATACAGTTTCTCTACGAATTTACCTGTAAAATAGGCAGGCTGGTATCCTGGTGGAAAATGGTAACAGTTACCTAAGAATTTGCGCGGTAACAGAGAAGTTGTCAATACGTCTCCGACATGTCACACCTGGTCACCAATCTCTGTGGAACAGTTTAACTATAACTCAGATCGGGCAATTATGTAATCCGTATGCAATTACAATTTATTTAGCGACGATATCACCAGCGACAGTCAGCTGGCGGTACAGGTTCATGATATTAAGATAGGCTACAATTTGAGAGCGCCGCCGACGCCGTTTCCTAATAAGGCAACAACGTCTGATAGATCGGGGCACCGGCGCGTCATATCAAGTTTTATAAAGTACTTTGCATAATTTTGCATACATCGGGTTCCGTTTAGCATGCAGTACTCGATCGCCGGTGCTACTAACGGGCGACCCGTCGCGACAATTATACCCGTTTATGTATGCGCAAAAGCCATCAGCAGCTCCTGTCTGCCAGACTCCGCGTATACCCCATTTCGTATGGAGAAGCAGTAGGAGCACCGGAAAGCGATTCAGTGATTCACTAGCGTAATTTAAATTCATAATATCGTCTCATGAGCCACTGAGCTTTGACAATGATAAGTTATGTAAGCGAAACTATGAAACCGTCTATATCGGATATCGAAACACTTAAGGTTACGTCATGATGGTCGAAGGTATTGTGTTAATTGATATTCATGTCTACCTTCACAGTACGAGTGGTATATGTGTAGAATAACGCGAAATAAAACCTGACCAAATACTTACAAACTGTGAACCATAAATATCGTACATAATCGTAAATGAGTAGATTGCTATAAAGTATTTTAATAGTCTATGGTTTAATACACAAATATTTCACATACGTTAAAATGTAAGGTATGTATCGTTATCGGATGATAGAATATCCTGTTTGGATACTTTCTAAAACAACCTATCTATCATGTCTGTCACAGGAGTCATATTTTAAAGATAACGCCACTTTCAATGAGCTGGCTGGACTCACGTCGGAAAAATAAACACCGTGACTAGATATACCTTTAGCTATCTTATTATTATACAATCACGTCTGGTCCCTTGCGGGGTAATAAGTTCATAAAGGCACTAATAGGATTTGAATTTTGGGTTTTGCGACTTATTTTACTGTACGGGAATCAATTATTTATGTACATGTGTTGAAAATTCATCATTGTTTTGTTCTACTATTGGAAACGATTCTACTCACAAAATGAGACCGATCAGGGTCTTCTTTTGCTACGCTGGCCTACTGCGAGTTGGCCAAAGACCATAGAACTTTAGAGAACATATTACAGAATAATATAAGTACAAATTTAATATAGAAACCTAAATTTTGATATTCGGGTCCTCTTTTTAGGAAAAACTGGAATTTCCATTACATTGGGACAAAAGAATATTTTATATTCAACATAACAATTCATTAGTAAATCGTGTTAACATTATTATATCGATTGGTCAATGAACTTTATTTAAAACATCTGCATTAAACGCCCAGTTTCTTGTGATAACAAGTGTACCTACTGGTTGAGACACTTCACTGCATTATGCATTACTATTATCTACTGCAAATATTTAAAAGTTCAAATGTATGCTGAGTCTGCTAGCCTTATAACTATTTTGCATTTATAATGAGGGATAATATCCATAAATTTAGAATTCATTTTTTCATCAGATGTCACTAGTCATTTCCCATAATGTAATACAGACTATTTGCAGACATATGACATCTATGGCGCTAGAGAAAATATTAGAATTTAGCAAAATCAAAATTAGGGTAGACTGACGCGTACTATTTAAGTATTTACTAAGGAATCGTTCCAAACTGCTAGAGAAAATACGGTTTGAAGTTTACATCCAGGAAATCATCACCGAATCACAAAATAAAGTATTTCGTTCGTACACTTGTTTCGGATATTTTAAACCATGTTTACAAAGGAATCTTTCCAAAGGGCCAGAGAAAACTCGCTTCGTGTGTACACCGAAGAAATTCTCACCGAATCCTAATAAATGGTATGACACACAAATTTGTTCTGTGGGTGGACTGGTTGACATGCCGACATTGCATTGGGTAAACACGGAGGTCGACAACCCGGCAGCTCGGCGCTTACTTATTGATTAGCTTCCACCTGATTACTAATTTATTATCTCACCCCGACGTGGGAGCTACTTCTATTTACCTAACACTAACTGAGATTAAATTTGTATTGTATTTGGCTTTTCCCAAAATAAATAACGCCAATTCATTATGCAACAAAAATCCACAGATGAAAAATGGTTGGTAGATCGAGGTTTTAGCCCGGCCTTAAAAATTCCAATATTGATGGTCTTCGTGTTTTACACGGTTATTAATAGCGCTCGAGACACAGATGATTCACGTGGAACCTTCTTATCCTTTTTTGCGGTGCGCTGTTGGCAATGTTAATAAAGAAAACTTAAGATGAGCAAAATAAAATGAGTTGAATACTCGCCAAATAGCGAATTAGCACATACCTGCGCATAACTCTATTATCCCAAACGTTATTCGGGCTTTCACATGAACCCTTTCAATCAAGTTGGCTGAATGGGGCTTTGTCAGGGGCAGGCTGCGTCAGACCCTTTATGTCCCATAACCTCTTATTCTGTAATTAGGCCCTTGGATTTCGCGGGAAACAGGATGCCGCGTATTATACGTCAGCGGCAGTTTTAACTGACAAGTTTGGATTGAATTTTTACAATTAGTCATTCTTTATCATTCTTCTTTATGTATATAATAATTTTGGCACGATGCTTTGAAATCCAATGCCTCACTTCAGATTTATCCCAAACGTGATTACTCTATCTTGGTTTTAAACAGCTGGTAATAAACTGTTGATTTTCGCGTACAGGTGGGCCTTTCTCGTCCAATCTCCTGTTTTTCTCAAAAACAGATCTAATGAGTTGTTTTGGCTTCAAATGTCGTAAATAGCTGCATTAATACGTGTCCGGAAACCTATATTTTGTATGTTTATACTTGCAAGAGGAATATACGATAATATAAAAACCGTAAACTTGCCCTAAAAATAAATTCTTCACTACTTAGAAAAAAAAATATTTATTGCAACACAGAAAAAAAAATATTTATTGCAACACAGAACACGTTAATGCCCGTCGAACATCTGAATTCAAGATGAAACTTTTTTATAACCTTTTTTCAACAAACTTTGATTATCTGTTGGAATAACTATAACTTTGAATTAAGTTACTCCTTTCATGTTTATTGCGTCCTTTTAAAGAAACTGCCACTAAGATGTCATGTTATATGATTATAACAGACGTGAACAGAAGTGACAGAAAAACGTATTAATAACAAGAAATCTAATTGGCTACCTTTCTAAAATCTTCATTACAGTGAAGTAGAGAGAAAATTGATTTCGAGCGGTTCAAAACGCCTACACAATAAACAAAGATAGGAAAGCCGTAAACATATGAATAGATTATTGATCGTTAAAATCGGTTCGTCCGAAACATGAGCCGAGGTCGGTTCTGACGCAAACATACAATGTACGAATCTGTTGTGTCAACCCACGTGCTGGCTAGTTACAACGCCATATCCTGCTACCAAGGAAGCCGAAATTTAATGTTAATTCACCAAATGTACTCTCAGACAGAAGTATATAGAACTGTCTTTGTAGACAATTTAGAAACATTCAAAATATAACGATAATAAAATAAAGTAGCAACTTGTTGCTCTTTCATATTATCTGCTAAAAATATATCATACTCGTAAGTATTGTAACATTCTCATAGTTATGTCGATAAAAACCTCGGTAATTTTTTGTACATATAAATAAATAATGAGACAAAATTTAATTTGTAATTTATTTAAATATTCAGTTAATATTAAATAGAAACATTCGGTGGAGATTGCATGAGCAAGTTGCGCCTGTAATATTATATTGAGACTGGATGTTATTTTCCTAATTCGAAAAGTTATTTTGCATTTAAATATAGAATGATCACTGACTACAATTTATTCAAATTAACTTGTATACTTTTATAAAACATTGTTAACCAAGCCGGTATGCGTCGCAGATATTAAATTATAATTTCAACCATTCTGCATTCGTCTTTGTGTGTGCATACGGGTATATTCACAGGACTCACGTCGTGAACTCTAGTGCTGAGTTGACTGTAAAACATTTTATTTTATAAAGAGTTATCATTAATTTAGAATCCTATTATGAATATTTTTATCTCCAGTTAAAATTTAAACTGACTAACCAGTATCAATATTACCGATTAAAGAAAAGTTTTTATATTGATTTATATTAATTCAATTTATATTCAAAACTGTATGTTATAATTTTTTTTTTTTCATTTTACTGCCATTTATTTAGTTTTTGTCTTTATTAGTTATGGCAACATTGGGGTAACATATTTGTAAGACAGGATATATTAGAGGATCCGGAAAATAATTATAAAGACAGACGGAGTTTTAATTCTTACTAATAGCCGGACATTCCTCCCAGCGAGGCAGGTGGCGACTTGTTCACAAGACCGGTCCCGCTTCGCCATATCGCAAAAACATGCATTCGATTCGTCTTAACCACTTTTGTCAAGCACAGCATTTATGCAAAAGATTTCTTTCGCTGTTTAATTGAAATACCAAAAAAAGTCAAAGAAATACAAAAGTGCCTGTATGTACTTCAAAATCAATTAAAATACGTTCCAAATACAAATTTTATTTGACGTTTACATTAATCGAACGTAATGCGATATTAATTTGCGAAATTCGAAACAAAATGATGAGTCATAAACTCGATTGGTTGGTACGATCGTTAACAAAAATGTAGCCACGAATGCAGTTTCACAGTGGGTGTAAGGACAGTAATATAATTATCGAGACATCAAACGCGTATTGCGTCAGATTCTCGAAGGCAGTTATTAATAATATGATTCGCGGGATGTCGACCGCGCAACGTTCAGGATGCTATCCGAGTGTCAATGTCCGTTTATGTGTAGATGAGTGCGACCAATTACACTACTACATATTTATGAATTTCGCTAACAAGCGACTCATATCACTCATGTTCTTCATATAAAGTCTTCATTATGGTTCCCTTTCACTACTTTCAACTGTCATTTGATCCGGGGCTTTTATTCAAACGGAAATCCTCACAACTTAGTTCTCCAAAATGTTCTCTAAGGCGTGTGAAGTTTGTCAATTTACAGCGTGTTTTCTAAGGCGTTTAAAGTCAACCCGTGCTGGACCAGCGTGGCGTATTGGTGCCTTATCTTCTTTGTTGTGTTATAACGAGGAGATTCGTGTCCAACTGTGTAAGTAAAGGTTGATGATCATGATTTATTGAAACATTTTTATTTTATAACTCCTAAAAGTGTTATGTTACAGGATATGTTGCTTTTGTCTTTTTACGCATTCGTTTTGTTTATTACCTTCATCAAATGTTTTTTTTTTAATTCGTTTGCAGGCGATATTTGTCCAATAATTGTAAAAGTTTTGTTTTGCATATATAAAAATATAGGTACATATTATTAACATACATATATTTCCATACAACATTGTTATCATGCTGTAAATTTTTATTATTTATTTATTTACTCAATGTTCCTTAACATCAACTTAGTACAATGGCACTGCTTGTTCTACACAGAAATTTCTTCCAGCCGACCTACTCAAGGGAGAGTAGATGAATGTTTTTTTTTGTATTCGCCCTTGTGCGTTAGTGAATTATGTTAATGCAACATATTTAGGAACAGGGAATGCTGTTTCGCGTTCAGTAAGTCGATTTTCCATATTCGAAAACAATGAGACGTGTGATTCCGGCGGGGCACGAGACAGGTCCGCGGGAGGCGGCGGGCGAGTTATGACGTGGCGAAAACAAGACGAGTTCGTATCGATTCCGTGCATTCCATCGCTTCACGGATACATCGGTGAGAATGCGACCCCGCGGGCCATAATGATTATAATCTCGATTTTGTGTACGATTCGTCATCGTCCGATTTAGTTAATGGAACGGCCCGCTGAACGTGTGAATCGACTTTCGAGGGATGAGTCTCGCCCGTCCACGGATAATCCGAGCCGTGTAATCGAATCTCTCACGCTCAACGATACGTTTTTAATAAATTTTTCCCCGTTCGATAGCTAGGAGTTGTGGTCGCGGTGGCAAAAATGCGATAGAACAGGTCCAGTCGGGTCGCATAAACGCGGGATAGATTCCTGGGTCGTGCCTCATATGGGGAATAATAAAAAGTTAATATTTTGGAGAGGTCCTGAAGTCAGGATGCGGACGCGGTCGCCTGGGAGCGGAATGCGGTCCGGCGGGGTCCGAGCGCGCGCAGGTTGCGCGGGCGCAGAGCCGGCCTATAAAGTGCGACTGAGTGGTTAGCCCCGTAATTATTATGCCGTGAGAGTGCACGGCCGATCACCCCATCCCGCGCCGCAGCCACCGCGCATTGTCTTAATGACTCTTGCGAATCGTATAAAAGCTGTCATGCTTTCTGTTTCGACACAGTTTTTGTTATCTAGATTTTTGTATAACATCTTTTTTATCAATAGCGCTGATCAATGATTGTGACTATGAGCATTTATGACTGTAGCATTAATCGTCTTTGAAAATAATCAAAGACATCTTTATGTAAAAATGCGTCTTTTGAATTTGTCAACAACACTTTGAAATACACAGTTAATAAGCTTTTATTAACAATGTCATCTTTTTTTTTTTTTTTTTTTTTTTATTTTATTTATGTACACACATTAAAAGACAACAAAGAAATATACACAAAGCGGTTGTACA
>DWMG01003837.1:0-11479 GCA_018244855.1 Elbella merops
ATGCAAATACCACAAACAATCAACGTCAAAGTAATTTTTATTCTACCTTCAAGTAGAATCAATCGACTTTCCAAAGACAAAAAAAAACACAACATAACATAATTATGCTTTATCAATCCAAAACAACCACATAAATATAATCAAGATCAACTTCGTAATTTTAATTCTACCTTAGAATATAGAAAATTCAACAACAAGCAGTTGGTAGCAGCGCCAATTTACCAAACCTTCCATTTACACTTGACTCGGCAGTACACCAGCCAAGTTGCGGAAAAAAAAACTATAAATAAATTGACAACTCACCGAAAAGTTCCACTTGGCCCTCATCAGTGCCAAGTTTGTTCTGTGCCTTACAAGTGAACATTCCGTACTGTCGTTTCTCAATCGTGATCACTCTCAGTGTAGTGTCTGTGAACTCGTCTGCTGTCGCGAAGTGGGATATTCTGTCAAACATTTATTTACATTAAGGGTCTGATGACGTATGCCCTACCTCGAGTAAACACAGAAAAGATCTAATCCCTGCAGTGGGATAAACAAAGAATTGCCAGTTAGTTGAAGGTCATCTCATGCCAAGTGGCAATTAAAAGACACTTGAAGCTTAATACAAAATGGTTCCATAAACTCAGATTTGAATTGTATATAATTATTCACCTGTAATGCTGGTTGTTAGACAGCTGCACTTCGTCCTTGAGCCAAGTTATAGCAGGTGGGGGGTAGGCCTCAACATGGCACTCCAGATCCATATCATATTGCAAAGCCTGGAATATTTCAGAACGTGGTAATAAAATTAAATTGGTACATTATTTTACAGACTATGGCCTTAACCCTCTCAATATGAGAGGAGACCCATATTCCAACAGTGGAATTATAATGGGTCGATTATTATTATTTTGTTATGCATTATTTTGAAACGGAATCTTAGTAAAAACTATAAATTGTTTCAGTATTTAAAGTGTCTATCATTTCTTCAAAATTAAAATCTTAAGATTAGAATGCAATTTTGAATGTATCGAACGTCTAAAAGCGTGTATGTTTAAATTAAAACTATCAATACATTTAGTAATTTTTTATTTCCTATTTATATTTTATTTTGTCTGTTTATTTGTGCGAGTTAATCTCCAAAACCAGCATATATTGTTGTACAACATAAATTTGTTTTTAGTTTCTACACAACTGACCAACTGACCTGTCCCAGCCTCGGCCGTGGTACGGTGACGACGGGAGCGAACTCAACTTCCAGGTTGATGTTCCTGCGGGCGCCCTTGCCCACTGCGTTTTCAGCCACACAGTAGTAGGTGCCGCGGTCCTCCTTCTGCACGGAGGCGATTTTCAACACGTTGCCTCTGATAAGGGAAATATAAATGACTCACTACCTATTATTATCGCGCTTTTCGTCAGGTGAGATTGCAGCGAAACGCGAGCCTATTTCTACATTTAAAAAATGTGAGACGTAAACGGAACTGGTGAAACGTTACTGCCTTGAGTGTACTGCAGTTCTCTGCGTACCTCTTCGGAGATTACAGGCGTGATGTTACGTTGAAATAACCCGCACTTGGCCATCGTTGCAGACTATGATCTTAAAACTCTCATCCTGACAGGAGACTCGTTTCCAATAGTAGAACGATAAAAAGATTACTTCATATATTTTATATGCATTTTTAAAAATCTTGCATGTAAATTATGGATGTTACGGATGTCAACATCTTGAGCGGATGCGGATTTTTAGAGGCTCACATCCGCGGATGCGGATTTTAGGAATCGTTAAAGATATTCCAATTTTAAGTGCATACAACATGAAAATTGATTGATTTTAATTGTTTTATTTAATTACATTTTGAAAATAAAACGAAATCCGTTTTTACTCTTACTTATTACCATTTTAAGTCTGTAGTTTTATTACGAAAAAATTTGTTTAATAATTAAATTTAAAAATGGGTAAATTATATTAAATAAACAGTAATATCGCAACGTTCTCAGCCTCCAACTTGTTTCGTAGTGGATCTAATATTAACCCAGCTCCACCAAATATTTGTTCGCTGGGTACGCCTGCTGGTGAAGGCGTGACCTTCGGAGCTCCAAAACGCGCCAGATTAAGGAAGCGATAGAGCGAAACCGAGGGTCCAAGCAATTCACTCAGCAGCTTGGAAGGGGACATCTGACGAAGCTGACCACACGCGATTTAAGAACCGTATTGTCAAAGCCGGAGATTTTCGCCTATATCGAGGACTTTTATAGCCGACTCTATGCTGTACATGCTCCTCGTCCTGCGCGAGACAATCGCGATTCAAGAGCCACCCTGACGCGACACTTCAGTGACGATTTGCCTGTCAGCCAAGACGAGATCGTGTTGGCTCAGAGACAACTTAAAAATGAAAAACCGGGCCGAGCCGAGCCGAGCCGAGCCGAGACGAGTTGAACCGAGCGGAACCGAACTAACTGAAGTTGAGCTAACTGAAGCTGGGCCAACTTAAGCCTAACTTATGCTAGGCTAAATTAAACTGGGCTAACTTAACATGAGCTAATTTCATCATCATCATCATCAGCCTATCTCAGTCCACTGCTGGACATAGGCCTCCCCCAAAGGGGGTTTATGGCCGTAATCTCCACGCCATGCGGGTTGGAGATCGCAGTACACACCTTTTCAAACCGCCGACGCTGCTTCCCGTATTATTCATATTTATCGTATCTAATTCGTAACTAAGTTTAATACAAAAAAAAAAAATATCCATAATAAATCTACACATATAACATACCTCCATCATCTTTAATTTTTTACAATTGGTTGTCATTATTCGCGCTTCCGAAAAAACCAAACTCCTCTGGGTGCATTGATTTTAGTTGGTTTTTCAAAGAGGTAGTCGTATGTACGTTCCTTTCGCGAGTATCGTTTATAACGAGTACATATTTTACACTCGGACTTCTTCTCCGGATAACTTTTGTCTAGTATAAAATAAAGTATACAATAAGTCTAGATACTGTTTTTGTTGGTGGCGAAATTTTTATTCACTTTTTCACTAAATATTGGCATATTCATTAACCACATAAACAACTAACGTAAATACAGTAAACAAAAACTATATTTTTTGACAAAGTAGTCACATCGATACTTGTAACTAAAACAAAACTGACAAAACATGTGGGTAGTTGTCACAATCACAACTATGCGCTTTCCTGTTGGTCAATTAGCGGACACTTGCCATACTTGCCCCGCCTACTTTCTTCAGGGTCGGCGAGTGACGACCACAGGCACCAACACCGTCTAACGACCGGGAGGCAGTTGACCCCCTGAGACTGCCCGGATAAGGAGGGAATCCTCGAGGCCCGTAAACTCGTACCGTAACGTAAGTAACTTAAGTAACTTAAGAAAACGTAAGTAACTTTCTTCATATCCACATCCGCAAAAACTCCGCATGAGTTGATGCGGATGCGGATGTTGAAATTAATGCAGATGCTCCGCATTTGAGGATGCGGATGCGAATATCCGCAACACCCCTGCTTTAAAGGTAGTAAATGAATGTATAGATACGAATTGCTATTTGCAAACTAAATTACATACAACTAAAAATAAACTGAATATTAGTTAAAGTATAAATTAGTTGTGCATGGAAAGAAAAAAGAAATATAGACGAAGTAAGACAGAAAAACCGAGATACGCTTAAAAAAATAATATGTGTAGAGTTGTGTATAGGAACGGACACCAGTAAAAAGTCAGAAGTCGATTTTCTCTTTGTGTTAAATGATATCCTTCGAAAGCGCTTTAAGTTGTTTGCTTGTCTCCAACCAGATTCAAATACGTGCGCGTAAGTTCTGATTTAATGTATTTACTTTACTTAAGCGAACCTTTTAAGGGCTTATGCGTATAAAACCGAGTACTAATATAAAAAGAACAACGTAGTATACAAATTCAATAAATATTAAAACGTTTCCTGTACTAAAACTATTCAATATAATCGATATGTTTCGGTATAACCAATGGATGGAATGCTGGCTGATGGTGGAAGAAGTAACGGAAACTGGCCTGCGTTATCTCTCTAATATAACCCTGCAGTAACTATAGAAGAAGCACTTTAGGTCAACAAGAATAGACATATTTGGGATTTAGTGCTCTTTGCTTACCCCGTAAGAAACTTGGCGTGATGATATTGTAATAAAAAATGAAATAATCATGAGCCTGATCCAGTCCCATATCATGTTTTGTTCGCGGGAGTTCAATTTACATTTGTAACGCAGTTCATACATAAATATGTATTGTTTTTAAATTAGATGAAAGGAACAAGTAGAATAGATTCGCTAACATCCTGCAGTCGTTAATCTTTTCTAGCAGGTGTTTCTAGAATTGGTCCACATGTATTCTCACATTAATTACATAATGAACCCCAAAAGAATCTTACACAGGATAGAACACGTTTAGTGACTTCCTCTGTAGTAGAATAATGAAAAGATATATTTTTATTTATCTTTGTCGGTGCGGAGAGAGAATATATCCTCTGACCTTATGACGGAATACCAGGTTGTTCACGATATTGCGCAACTTATCTAGGCATGGTTAAATGCCCTGGCCACAGACGGACATCAGCGTTGGTGGTGCTAAAAGGCTGGCTTCCAACCTGCATGGCCAACGTTGCATGCCCGGTGGTTGGAGTTACCTCATAAAATCAGAAGTTGTCAATGCGAAAGGGCTGCTCATGTTCGTAAACGTATTGATCTTCTCTTGTTAAATACTAATTAAAGTAAGCGAATAATGTTCAATAATAATAAATTATTCGGAACGGGACGTGGCCAGAAAAAGTTTTCTTCTTGTTTCAAAAGTAGAAAGCAGATCGAAAAGGATAAGACAATTATATAAGATAAGGAAAGGCAATTAAGAGCTAGGGGATCGTCTCTGGCCGTCTTCGGACGTGTGAGATTAAAGACGTAGGGCTGGTGTTCTAGTGCATCACTGCATATTTAGTCCGACTATTTTAATATCATTTATTATATTATTACGCTAAGTACCGTTCAGGATAGTCAGACAGTAGTGAGTACTTTGACACTCGATGCTCTGTATTTGTCACATTTGTATCTCTTCCCTTATAGACCTAACCGATTTCGGAGAATTATGATTCTGCCGTCAGCCAATATCTGACCTATTTTGGTTTTAGTCTCATGGAAGTTTTTTAAATTACACAGGATTTAAAAATGGACACGTTGCTATTACTTCAAGTACGTATTTTTTCTGAAGAAAAGCAGTTATAAATTATTTCAAAACAACTTTCTAAAGATTTTTATAAAATAAAATGCTATGAAACCACAGTTCAAAATAGGCACACAGGGAAATCCTTTATGTGGGACTGCCTACCCTATAGTTGACCTGGTATTCATAATATAATAATAATATATGTTTTAAGTACGACGTCGTCACCTCGCATAGTTAAATCTATTGTATCAATTTGACTATCAATCTGCTTACGAAACATTTTTAATGTCCAAATGTATGAAGCATTGCTTTATAAAAAAAGAAACTGTTACGAGAGCCTTGTTATGATTTTGCCAGTAATTGGCGCATATCGTAGCCCTGTCCTACATAAGATTGCTTTTTGATTAAGCTAACACACATTGTAAGGGACGTCCTGAGGGGATATCAAGAGTGCTACAATATTGTCGTCGCTGGAGAAATTGACATGTTGTTTATATGGAGAATTTCGCGGCTCTCGGCGGGCAACTTGGAAACTACGGAGATATTATGCGTGCTCATATGAAAATTAGAGAGGTATGTATCGAATTAGACAGATTGTTTTTAAGATTTTTAGCCCTGAATTTTTCCACTGCTATCTTTTTGGATCACATTCCTGTGTTTTTATTTTAGCTAACAAGGGCAGTTAGAATTTACTCGCGTACGTTGATGGAGTGAGTATAGGGTGAAATGTAATTTTCTACTGTAATACTTTATCTTCCGACAGAATCATATCAATAGGCAATAAGGACTCACAGTCAACTAACGAATATATTCGTAAGTCAGTTTTAATGTTAAATCTGTTTCACTGTCGTTATAGAAACTAAATTAAGGAAACTTTTCTCCTTCTAGAGTTGTCTGTAAAGAAATCGGTACATTTGAGACAGTCAATACCACACAGTTGCCGGGTTTCTCTTTCACGAGATGTCAACACGGCTTGTTGTCGCCGGCTGTGCAGAGCGAGTCCGGGCCACTTCAGAGCGAATAGCCGTTTGAAATTGCGTGTTCACGGTTTCTCTAAGAGCCGAGCGCGGCTTCAGACCTTTTCGAGTGCTGAAACTCGGTTTCAATGTCTTCTTTTTGCGACGTTCGTTCCTTCGTCATATTCAAAACGAAATACTGATTATTTTAATGCCTATACGAATATTAGTATTGTAACGTAAATCAATCCGTGGATACGTCAAATACATTTTTTTGGTCCTATTTATAATTCCGATGTGTATTAGATTTATTGATGTATATTTCGAATCCTTTCATATAACTTTGGGGTGATATCAAACTCATACTTTTACATTTATACGTTAACGGATAATTGCGTCTTTGTTTCCGGTTTTCAAAATGTACTCGGAAACAACCGTTCCGCCGGCTTGCAGTATACATTTTTGTTTGGAAGTCTAGGTCAGTGCGCCAATTTAGGTCACTGCAATGTCGACGAAGGCAAGAGTTCCAAACTCACCGAAATGTTAGGTATTTAATAGTAATAAAGAAAATAGTATCACGTCTGTAAACTTTTCACCATCAGATAATTTTCAATTAAAAGCTATGTTAATCAATGTTATAATATAAATTAAATATTCTTATTAGTATAAATAACAGTTTATGCTTATATTTTTAGGTTTTGTTACCAACATACAAAACAAAATGTTCGTACAAAAATCAACAACAATAACGACGAAGAGAATGGACGAGTTTCCATTAATCTGCAGCACTCTTCTTAGTGTCGTCTGGTCGTTAATTTCTGAACTTGATCTTTTGTAACTCTTAGGAAGATGTTCTAACTTCTTAAAGTCGTTAATCTGCAACGAACTTCACAGTAACAAAGTTCTGGACTTTGGGTTCTTTGTTGTGAATTTGTTTTGAATTTTTGGCATTTCGTGGTACACGCCCTGTCATATCTATGAATTTATTTTTGTAGAAATTCATCAGCGCTGCTTCCTGGTTTTGAAATATGGTGGAAAGTTTTGGTATTACTTATCTATAGCAAGGAAATAATATTTAGAAGATAGATTGTGCTAATGTGATGTTCTCTATTAACTGATTTAATAAGAACCAATGATTATTGTAAATTCGAAACGTTTCGTGGAGTGAGAAGCATTTTTTTAGAATTTTCCCTTTATTGAACACTAGCCCGTTGACAAGCAATTCTTGTCAAATTGAGCACATATTGAATTTCTCATTAAGGTCAAGAAGTCCTGTGTTCAATCCAAGGTCGAGTACTATTGGAATTTTGGTAGTGTGGAATTTCTAGTAGTAGCGAGGAATCTGGATTTATATCCGGTGTATAGCTTACCAACAGATCTCCATGGTAAGACGTATAATCTAACTGGTGAATTCTGGGAATGTACTACCCTTCTCTGACTACAGGCGTTATATTATGTAAATAGCGGCGTTATGTTAAGTAATTATAATCATAATATCCGCTTTAAATCAGTATTCAAGAATAATTCTACACATTATTATATTCGTATACCTAATAGTAAAGATATAATTGGATGTTATATGTATGTTAATACCATCCCGAAAGACGCAGGTGGGTCAGTCCGGTACATATATAATAATATTAATACCCATTGTTAATTGGCAACATGTCTTATATATCCTGGAAGTCTTCTTAAGAATTCCAATAAGATATTCAGATGAGCAATAACAGATAATGTATTCAAATGGCAAAACCGCGGCCGCCTGTCTTCTGCCCGGGGCAAAACGTTACACTTTATTTACAAACCGACTTACAAATGTATTTTTATTACTATATATGTGTAATACGCTTAGCGGGTCAACAAATTTTAAGAATAACTTAATTATATGTCGAAAACACGTTTATCTGTTTATACAAGTAATTAATCATTAAACTCCTGTCACTGAAAAAATCAAACTGAAGTACCAACATTTTTGAGGCATCCCGACACTACGAAACATTAAAAACATATTTTCTGTGCCAATCCACGCAACCAATTATCTCACAGAGGCTTTCTTTTAGGCTGTTTGTACTTTAAATTAAGTCTTATCTTATCATGAAATTGAGCCCCTTATCGTTATAAATATTCAGTTCGTATAGATGTAGAGGACAGTAATTAAGATAAGCTTGTTTAATTAGACACTTGCGAAAATATTATTAATTCATAAGTATATATTATGTATATCTTTCTGCCGGCCGTCCAAAGTTTTGGGCCATGCCTTAAGCGTGCGGGTTTCCACATAAACATTGCTGATATCTCAATGGCAATAAGGCAATTCATAGGATTTTCGAACGCTAAAACCGTGCTTTCAATCTCTGTTAGTTCTTATAGTAATACTTTTTCACGTCTTGTTTGACTTGTTGACAGTCTTCAAATGAAGAAAAAATCATGAACGTCATGTTACTCGTGTAATAAAATATCTGCTTATTATTTTTTCCTCTTTGATGTACGTACCTAATCTAGGCTGTGGTTTAGTGTAATCTTTATCAGTCTCGCGCGAATTAGACGGTTAAATAGAATTAGTCTACTTTTATATCAAAGGCAAATTGCCCGAATACGAAATAATCTGAATAAGATGAATAAGATAATATAATTACCATTATGTTCACAGCGCGCAACTACATCTATCTACGCGAGTAGAACACAGATACTAGGACTTGAAACTTTCATGAATATTTAAGAATTATGGATTTCAGGTTTTAATATTCAAACTAATGTAGGTACTGAACGTGATTTAACTCATTTTACTTAATTCCGAAACTTTATTCTCATTTTTACAATTTAATTAATCACGAGCCTTCAAATTATAATTTACGAAATGTTCAAGCTCTCCAATGTTACAGGGTGCTATACATTTATTCGAAATCATCGCTCAGTCATAAAAATGTTAACGACGATTTTTTTCTTTAAGCGTCGCTCGCACATTTAGTTTTAAGATCTAGCAAATTACCTACTTCTGTCGATAACGGGTCGTGGTAACGGTAAAGTGAGCCATTTCAACTTCTATCATATTTGCATTTAGTTATTACTAGCTTCATACATACTTGTTTGAACATAGAATAACATCGTATCACAGTTTATATTTTATTCAATGTTTTTACTTGTGCTCGGTTGATTAATCTGTTTAAAAAATTGTCGACCTTTTTGTCATTACCTTATTTTTTGTTGCGAATGTTCTCTACTAAATAAGCTAATCGCTTGTCTTTGTAGTCTGGTAATTTTATACAAAGAAAAAATTAATTTGTCTTTGGTAACTTTATTTTTTTTTTTGGAGATTTTAAATGAGTACTTAATTACAAATTTAGAATGTATAAGTTTCTTAGCTTCGCTCAAGTTGGATTTCGACGTTCAGAAACGTTTATTGGTCACTGTTCTAATGGTGTTTTGATGCTCAATGGTTGCTCAATTATCGACAATATGATAATATCCTACCTATCCCTCACAACAATTAAGCTTTTAAGCTCACGTGCTCAATATCCAGATATGCGCTGCCACTTGAGCGTGTCGCGCATCACATCACTGATATGCTTATTGCGATGCAGTTTGAGTACTGATATTCGTATCTGTGTCATCATAAATGCGTTATCTGAACGCTACTCAACGGAGCACTCGTTTTGAATTCAAATATGATTTCCAAACTAGCACCTTTTACGGTGCTGATATTGTAGGGTTCATTGGTTTTAGTTAATTGAACTTTACGATTCCACTACATTCTGTGCGATGTTAAGAATGAGTTCAAGATGTAGCACCGCCCAATGAACACATTACAAGCGTAGAGCATTACATGAATGTTATGAAACATTGATTTAATGCTGGGAAGGTAATTTTACCAAGTTGCAAATAACAATATACTGGTCCGAAATGTCTAATATATACGTCGCTATGTCTGTTTATCCGCACTACATGGTAAACGTTACGAGTTAATGTCTGTTGGCTCAACTGTCTAAGCTTGGTCTGTAATTAAGCAGTTTGTTATTTCACGTTATTTAATTAGGGTCTTTAGAAATATATATTAACTTGGCCGTTTTTCTTGGTTTGGTTTTATTGTCTTACTTTAGTAAAATATAAATTCGTTCCCTACTTTTGAGTGTATAAATGCGAAATATGACTGATGTTCAGGGTACATCTTAGCCATAATATTCTTTGAGTATCTCTGAATCGTTCAATTAAACTCCGGTGTTTCGTCAATACATAAAAATGAGGAACGTAACATCATCACATCACATTTTTGGGTTCAAAAAAGTTTAATAAACTATATTTTATTTCTTCCTCTAACAGATTAGATATTACATGAACAATTCCCTTCGAAAACTAAATAATTTTGTTATATTTGCAAACCCTATTTATATATTTATTTAAACAGGTCGAATTACACTAATTTTGAAAGCTCACGATAAATAGACTAAAACTGTGATCCGATTGTTTAAAGCATAATGACCGGCGAAAGGTTCGTAAAGACAAGAGTGGTCAGGTTTTCGGTAGATGACATCTGTTATCGGTAAGGGTCATGGGTTGTATGTACCGTACTGTTTGAATCCCTCATATAGGGGTCAGTCACGGAAGATCTGCCTTGACACCCATTGGTGAAGAAAAAAAATTTGTAAGTGTGAAGTGAAGGGAGCCAGGAGCGCGAATGTCCTGTATCTATGATGTTTAGGATGTTGGTGTCGCATATATTCAATATTTCAGTAAATTGAAAACAGATAAAGTGGGAAAATCAAAAGAATGGAATCATATAAGAATGCTATTGAAGTTTGACTTTATTATTTGTTTATTAGACTGTACACGAAGCGACCAACAGTTACGGCAATGATCATTCCATTAGGCTAGGAGTAAAATTTAGTAGCGTAGCAATTAGTAAAATTTCGCCTCCAAAATGGTAACCTTTGAACGTGTAAGGATCAAAGAAAATATGTAGATGCGTATCAGGTAACGTGTACGTTGTTCAAGCAAACTGGTATTCGTGAACGTATAATTTTCGAGACAAAGGCCGACGTGGCCGCGGGCGGGCGGTGCGACGCGGCTACGTCGTGAAAGAAAACATCTTTACATTGTTTCTCTCAATGATAACATTCAACAAGACATTTGCGGCCAAATGAAATACGAGTACTAAGCTACTTTGATACGAGTATCAAGATTATTTTAGGTTGCTTATAATAAATACAATGAAAGTCGAACATTATATACATCTACATATTTATATTTTGTTTGTTGTTATTATGTTTGCGTGCCATTGGAGAGGCCTATGTCCAGCAGTGGCCGCGCCCCGCCCGCCCCCCCCCCCCCCCCTCACCCTCCCCCCCCCCCC
>DWMG01003838.1:0-11479 GCA_018244855.1 Elbella merops
TAAAACGCACTTTTGTAAAGAGGTGCGCGCCATGGATTTGAACCCAGGACCTCCGGAGTGAGAGGCTGAATTCTTAATTGGTTAAGGCCGTACCAATTTTTATAAATAAATATAAATATAAACGTTAGCTAATAATGACATTTTGGCCTCGATAACCATTAGACAGCCACGTGTAGAATCCGCTCGTTATCAAAATCTGATAAATGTTAATCTTTTTATGTAACCGTCAATATCGTTTCTGAAACGACGACAACAATTATGACTGTATAATTGTTGTTTTTAAGCTAATTGAATGGCTTGTCATGGAATTGTTAAGCCTTATTAATACTATAAATACGAATTTAACTCTGTCTGTCTGTGTGTTGAATATGCATGTCAAAGTCAATGAACTGCTTATCGTTTTTGATCGTCGATGTTTTTGAAAATCGGTCTTTTTAAACTGAGTATTGACGTATTTGTAGACTAATATATGAAACGGAACATTTCAAAGACTGTAAAAGTGGGACGGAGATCACGGGTGCGGGGGAAGAGCAGGATATCTGGGCCAAAAGTGAGGAATGCGTAAGAAGCACACGACAGATCTGTAAGGATAGAGGCACTTGGTAATCCGTACTTTTTACTTTCGTTGTGTGTATATGATTCAGTGTCCTTTACTCGCATACTTGACTCCTACGGTAAAAATATAATTTTTTTTACTCTTCACTTATATTTGTTAAAGCTAAAACATTAAACCATCGAAATATGCAAGAGAAACTTGTGGGCAAAGTCAGAATAAGCTATTAGAGTGGCAATCATTAAAATGCACTACAGCTTAATTGACATACCTATGTATAGTTGCTTCCTGACAATCGATTGATTGGCACATAGTAAATAATTGACATTTGAATACAATAACATTACGGATGCACGAAGGGAGCCATTGTGCGTACGACGTAAATATCGACATCATGATCCGTTGCTATCGCTCCGTTACAGCTGAACCAACAAAACAGTTGGGCATCAATCAACGTACTTCGGTCCTAATCGAACTGTTTATTCCGACTGTCCTCCGATTGGCCTAAGTAACACGATTTATCATTTTTCTGTTGAGAACGGTACGCGTGTGTGAAGTGATCAGATATGAATGTAGACGAAACAAATGGGTCTGTAAGACTAGAGAATTACCATCCGGTGCTACCCAGTAACGTACCTGGTATGACAGCGGGGTGAGCACCATTATGATCAGCCTGAAGTCCAGTGCTGGACACAGGCTTTCCTTGGGGGGTTTTTGCCCATAATTCCAACACTGAACATGTGGATAGGGATCGAAAACCACGACTTTTCGCATCTCCTATGCTGCTGTTCATAGACGACCAGGGCATTTAGTTGTATTTAATTAGCTCGTGTAATAACGTGGTCTGCCACCACCGTGTTTAGTCGCCTCTTACGACACCCCGATATCCTGGACTAAGGTCAGTAGATGTATTTTTCGTCTTTATTTGTCCTTGAATAATGAAAATGTGCGCAATAAATATAATTTATTGGACAGAATGGTTGATCGATTTAAATTTGGGGAAGTGTCTGTTTTGTTTATTTCTATTAGCATGGAACCTTCATAAGTTATGTCCGGGTAAAGTTATGTCCTAAGTGACGGTTTATTATTATAATTACATAGTTATTCCAGATACAAGCCGAGGACAGGGCGCGATGGCGCTCATTGGGGGAGGTCTTTGTTCACCATAGGATTGAGATGGCCATCAGACAGTGACGATGACGATTCCAGATTCTTAATGGCGTAAATAGAGGACATAGAGTGTCTTAGTTCTCTGCACTTCTAGATCTGACGCGCTTCTTCCGCATTCGTCTTTCTTTGTACTTGCACGCCGGTTTCTAAGACTTAATACCTAAGCGACAGTTTATTCGTTACATTTGGAAGAAATCGTGCAAAGAGTAAATATGTCTTCTACAGTAAATTCGACTGCCTCGTTATTCGAGTGGTTGCAAGCGCGACTGCCGATCGGGAAGTCCTGGGTTCAAATCCCGGGTCGGGTACTATTGGATTTTTCTAATTTAGTATTCCTAGTAGTGACTGGGAGTCTGGATGTGTGCCCGGTGAATGACAATAGGCTCACCACCTATTCCATTGTGGGAATAAACGTAACTGGTGAAACGTGGGGGTGTACTACACTCCTCTACCTACCCCTTCGGGGATTAAAGGCATGATGTTACGTTTACGACTAAAACATTTCAAAAATGCGGCTTTGTAAAAGAGAGGAGGTTACAGGAAGTTGTATTCATTTTTTTTTGTTATTCATTCATTTGGAGTATCACAATTAAAATGATTAGATTTGCACCATATATTTTTATGTTTATTTGGAAATATGTCACTCAAATAAATAAAATGGAAATACAGGTTGAAGTTAAGCGTCTTGTAACTTAATATACTACAATACTTTTGTACATTATATAAAATATGAAAGCCCTCGTCTTAGCTCCCAATATCCAACGTCAATTAGATGGCGCCAAAAATGGTTTTGGTAGGCATCTTACGGCTGTCTTACGAGATACTGGTGAAATCAACTGAAGTTTATTTTTACTTATGAAAATTAGCACGTCGAGTTGTATTTATTATTGAATAAAATAAATGACGATATTGTCAGAATTCTACATAGAACGTGGAGCTCAGTTCACCACACTGCTCCATTGCGCATTGGTTGAAGTATCGATTATGAAACAAGTCTGTGTCAGATGTTTTAAAACAGTCTTTAAAACTTTTGACGAGTTCTACCGTCTGCTTGCTAAATATAATTGTTGGGAGTATCTGCTGTACGTGTTCCCCAATGCATGGGTTTTCAAAATTAAAACTTTTTTGTTTGGTGCAATCAAGCATTTGACTACAAATTCGCCTGCTGGTAAGGAATGACGTGGCCCGCAGAGTAGCATACTTGTCAAGTAAGTGCCTATTGGCATTATATTTGAAAACCCGGCACCCTAGTGCCCTAAGCCTATTCTGTATTTCTCGAGAAATATACCCTAGTTTTCGAAAAACACAGACTTATAATATCACCAGCTGCGGTCACCCATCCATGAGTAGACCGTATTCAACCTTGCTTTATAGTTGATCAGTAATCAATGCTCATTTATAGTGTAATTAGAGAATTTGTTTTGTAAGGCCGTGAAGTCTGCCAAGCCCAACTTGACCAACTTTGCAGACTATGGCCTTAACCCTCCGTGGTCCTCACAGTAGAATGTTAATAGGGTCGAGAGAGAGAGAGAGAGAGAGAGAGAGTTCACTAGCAATCTTTTGTGAGTTATATTCTAAGTAGTGTTACGTATACAAAGGATAATTCTAACCTTTATCATAGTGCGTGGGCGACGTTGTTTTCGTAGGAGGGTGCAGTCATAGCGGGCCGCTGCGGCGGTGCCCCTTGGTGGTCTTCATCTGTGCTACCACTCCGACAGTTTGTGTTCACTTAACACTGACACGCGACTGAATGATTATTAATTGCAATTAGATCTCATTTCACTTCATGTTGGCATGCAAAAGTTACTTAGAATAACTTAAAAGTTTTAGATAGAGCAAGAGCTTTTCACTGTCGTCGGTGGGCGAGCAGAGCTGCGACGGTTACCTGCAAACAAATAAATGCAAGAAATGAATGTGTATTCTCGAGCACTGTAAACATTCCACCGCAGTTTCAACGAAACGGATTTTAGTACAAACGCGAGAGAAAAAGTGAGAGAAAGAGGGAGACGGCGATTATCGTGAGCTTGTTCCTGAAAGATAAATCTTGGATCACGTTCCGCAATAAATTCCAATTTACGGAACAGTTATAGCGTATTGAAAGCGTCCGGCCTTAAAGGGTACGAAAATAAATCGTTCCGGAAACGGCCGTTATTTGTCTCTTTCTAAATGCACATCTGTTCCGAGACAATCGTAATACGTTGCTGCTATTCCCCACAAGGTTGCAATATCGATTGTACACTAACTGCATACATCACGTCTTACTACGAACTGAATCATCATATCGAATTTTTTTTCCTGAACTAGAGTTTAGAACGGTGAAATGAAAACGTACTTCGTCCATAAATTATACATCTAAGCTATTTCCTAATAATTGGCAAAGTCAGCTAATGCTGGTATGAGCTAAAAGTAATAAAGATATTTAACGAACTACAGAGTATAATTGTATAAGCCGTACAAAAATGTACTGAATGAAATGCAAAACACACAAAACATCTACCGTAATATATCCCATATAAATTTCAGATTGAAGCAGAAATATCGACGTAAGACTATACATATTCCGCCCAACGTCTATCTGATCTAAATATAATGGTTGACAAGGAGCGGGCCCAAATAGGTATTGGAAATAGTCGTGCAGTTATCAAACACACATTAGCCGCGAGCCACCCACGTCACCGTCATTCATCCGCTTCGATCGCACGCACACGCGCGCACCTACACGGCACACCACACCCGCGCCGCCCTCACCGCACCACCACACCACACCATCCAATACCACTACCCAAGAACCCAACTATCGCCACAGACCAATATAAAAACCGACCACGGTGCCGCGGTCACACTCGCGCATAGCCGTCCACCATCTTAAATTCATTCACAAAAATCGCTACAGCACAGCTCCTATTTGTTTACCGTTTTATGCTTCTCTGCTCACAACGACGCCCGATCCTCGCCACCGATACCCCTCTCTCGTCGCGCCGATGCGTTTTACACTTTGTTTTACGTCCAAATCACATTTAATGACTCGTTTTTGTTGCCAATACGGTAATTTGCGAAATTCGGATTCGTGACGTGCGGTCGCCGTGAGTTTCTGTGTGCAACTGAAGAATGGTGGCAGGACTGCGGACGGCCGCGGAACGCGCACGCGCGCTGTGTACCCGCCAAAATACACCTACGCGCATGTATGGACGAAGCTTTGCCTCTCTTTCAAAAGTTCGTACATTATCTTGCTTGTGTTTGTTTTTAATCATGGACTGACAACGACCTACACAAACCACTTGTCACTGTTCTCGGTGTATTCTTACCGAGTTGTCAATAATTAGTAGTGAATGGCAGCGAGGAAGGCTCCGGTTGTCCCGGTAACCCCAGCGGGTTGTATAACGAGCAAATAACATGAAGCAAACGATTGTCCTATTTATATCGCGCGTAGTGCCATGGCTCGTAGCGCGCTACGGCCGGCTACGCCGTACATCACTGAACATTCTGCGTAGATAGCGTGTGCTAAAGTATTTTTACAGAATATAAGCATTTCAACTTACACTTATTATTAATGTCATTAAGTATTTTTTTTTTCAATAATTATCACTCTTGAAATTTAATTAGATGATTAATACGTTCTGAATAGTAATATACATTTCAAACATGTGAAGAGTATTTTACAAATAGAAATATAGAGTTTTACTTTGCTAAATCAGAATGTGTAAATATTATGCATTCTCGTATGTCATCCTAAAAGCTTCTTCATCATTGGATGGGATCAATATTAATTGATTACATATTTATAAATTTCATTGAACCTGTAATGGATAGCATGAAATCATTTGTACCAAATACCTATCCAATTAGATTTGCTTGTGATAAATTTGAATTGAATAGATGAATGTATCTTGCAGTCTTTGCTCTATTTGTCGACACTTGTTTGTTTTGAATGTCAAGGACTCTAATTTCGCATGATGACGTCACACAGACGTTCACGACTATAATTATGTACGTACATATATGTACATATGCATATAATAATAGTTATAAATTGCCCTTTGTTGTCTAAAATGGATCTGTTCAAAGCGATTAGAAAACGTCTCTTACCGGCTTCCTGTGAGCTGATGTTATACATATACATATTTCTGATGTCACACAAATAGTCCTTTTTTTTGTGCATACACACATCGAAAATTCAAAATTGGTTTTTTGTTATCGCCACATGTCGTTTCAAAATGGCAAAATGAAAAATCAAATAAAAAAGGTATAAAATTTACTTCAAAAAATCAAACACTATCGAATAGTATTACATAATCTGATCATGTCATTTCTGCCTAAAATAACGATTAATAAAGTTATCGGGTCCGTTTTTCGATAATATAAGAGAAAAACCAGCATTAAACAATGTGTGTATAAATATGTGATGCTCTCAGATGTTACTTTAGTTGCCAGATCGTTTTTGATACACCGGCACGCCGTGATTATAAACGCTTTCGATGCGCTATGAATAGAAATATATTGAAAATCTTAAGTAATTTATTTGAATGAGGCATGTTTCGAGATAGTCGGTACAGTAATGCCACTAGGGTCTTTATGGGATTTCTCGCATGAACCAGGATTCGTGTGAGGTACTGATTAGGACTAATAGCCGTTGCAATTATGGTTCATCCAGTAGAAGGTCATAACAAAAGAATTCATATCCAAGGACCCATTCATTCGGACTTTACGAATAATGTCTGCCCTATCTAACCTGTAAGAGACCTGGCGTAATGAAGAAATAGTGATAATAATCATAAAAACTAAAACTGTTAAATAACCTTAATTTTTTTAGCTACACGTCAAAACCTTAAAAAACACAGCTAACTTCTATTTTCGTATCGTACTGAATGATGTTCCTTGGGTGTAGTTACTATTTTAATCTTACCATTGGTAAGGGTCATGTTGTATAGATAGCGATAAAATAGCGACCGTCTAAGAAAAGCACGTTCTTAGGCGCTATACTAAACGGCTAAGTCCTATAATTTAGTCATTGAACTTTTTAGAATGCTACCCTAATGCACACGTATAATTTAGGGGTAAAACGTAGTGTATCTGATAGCATGAATAATATAATTTATTTTAAGTCAAATAAACTATTAGTATTGATATTTGAACATTTAATTCAATATCAAGATTCATAATACTCCATGACATTTATAACCATATTATCTTAATCCTTGTAATTTAAATGTACGAATATAAAAAAACGTTGCTTAACGCTTTCGTTTACGTTTGCGAATACTCTTATATAGAGACAGTGATGTTACAAGAGCCTTACTGATGGCATTGCGTGGGTTGGGAGGAGATATGCCTAGAATAGACGCTCCGGCGTCGGGCTGGCTAGACCGGGGGCAGACGGATATCTGCAGGACGAAGATAAATAAGGAGAGTGACGTTGTTGAAACTCACACTGAAAAATATCCCATTGTATCCACCACGACTTTATTATGTGTTTGTGAACGTATATTTCTGATTTATGTAACGTTAATAACATTTATTGCTGATATACAAAGTAATTTGACAGCGAAATGGTTGTTCCAATATAGAATGTTTTTTTTTAATTGATGTGTTATGATAAATGTGCGATGCCAAAAGAAAAAAATATATATATACTTAAAATAATACCTTTAACATTACTAATATAAGCACGGTTTATGTTTCATGTTTTGCTAATATCAGTGGGTACTAGCAGTTAATATAACTTTCTACCAAGGAAAGGGGTCAGCCAAGTTGTTTAACTGCCAAGTATAGGTACCCCATGACTTCATGTACGCAGCTTAAATATATAACCTTGTAACCAATATGTATATATCAGCAATAATATATCTCGCCCGCTTTCTCGTTAATAAGTGTGCCAACGTAAGAAAGTAAGGAACCACTGTTTTATTAGATTTTAATATTAAATAGGTTCACCATCCATTTAATAGTAGTACCATCCACGTAAACGTACATAACTGGTGAAGCGTGGGAGTGTACTGCTACACTGCCTAACTCCTAAGGGATTAAAGGCGTGTTGTTACGCTTTAAGTATGCTTTTATTTGTATACAGAATTTTTAATACGTAGTTCTCGCAATTATATAGGTATGTATAATAATTGTAATATGTAAAAGTAGTATCTAGGTGAAATTAATTTAACAATTTAAGCTTAGTAATAAATATATTAATTTAACGATAACATATAGTGTGGTGTGATCAGAGCAAAGGGCTTTTTCTTTTGTCATTTATACAATTACGTTTCAAGAAAAAGCAGGATTATTTCAGAAAACACAATTTAATCCTGTATTCAAATGTCGCGTCCATCTTTGAATTGATTTCAAAATTCGAAAATGTACTGGAGAATTTTAAATGCATAAATGATATAGAAGCGAGTGAGAGGCTGAATCCTAAACCACTGGGCTATCACTGCTGCCACAAGTCTATAGCCTTAATGCTCTTAATATGGGAGAATACCCGTATTCCAACAGTGGAATGATGAAAGGGTCAGAAGGAAGAAGTGATATAGGAACATAATTTAATTTTTGGGATTGAAGGAACTTACACATTAAGTTCAAGAGGCAATTAGGCAACGAGTACTTATCTGTTATATGTTTACTTTTAAAGCCTGCATCGAGATTTGATTAATGTTATATTATGAAATGCATCGATTAACTTCAATATTTTATTATGAAACCTTCGGACCATATATCAAAAGGCTATAAATTTGAATCTATTACAGTATTATATAGTTTCTCCTTGCCAAATGCGTGTTGTCAGAGACAATTAATTATGGGTTTTATCTTTAATGGTTTTCTAGTAAGACGATAAAAATGTTCATTTTTAAAGTATAATAATAAAGATAAATTAAAATTACCCTTCAACTTGTTATCAGAATGTTAAGTGATAAAACTTGGCTTAAAACATATCAGTATAGTCTAAATAAGTTTAAAAATATTTACTGTTTTTAGTGTACTGTGGATAAAGTGGTCTGTTAAAATATAATATTTTTTATTAAATTAAATGCACACTTCTATCGTGCTTTCTTAGAATCGTTCTGCTAATAATTAAATTTTTGATGATAAATTGACGATTTTAGTCCTGTTTAATTTGGTGTATATTTATGATGGATTGTATAATTAAAAAAATATGTATACTTTCACTATACTAATTATGTATTGGAGGCATTATAGGGAATCTCATTACAGTAAAAATATGTGTATTTTGTATTTTATTGTACATTATTTAATTTTTTTATGCACCGATGAGTACTGTCAAAAATACGATAGACTTATATTACTTCCATACGTCATAAATTAAATTTATACATGAAAATTAGACATCCTACCAGGGCACCATAAGTTGGAAAGGAATTATATACATAAATAAAAATACCTAATTGTAGAGTATGGTAATACAGGTAAAAACAATACAGACAATAGTTTCGAAACATTAAGGCAAAACATTATACAATTCGATTATTTGACGAACATAATAAGTAGACATATAATAAACCTCGTATACTGAAAGAACAGTGGCACAATTGTCCTAGTCTCAATCACATCTCTCCACATTGGCACAGGGACCGCTACGCACGAGCTGCCTGCCGCCTACGGTTTTGAATTTTCAGAACTCCTGCTAGAGCGAGTACGCATTATATATTTTCATACATTGAAATGAAACGGACGCAGCATCGATCGGTTTGCGTCACACAGGACGCGTGGGCGCGATGACGTCACGCCGCACCCGCCAATCACGAAGGAAGGAAAAGGCGGCACGAATTAGTGAAAAATTGCGGAAAATACTCGCCGTAGAGATGTTTCCTTGCAGTTACGTCAGATAGAATTACGTCGGATAACTTAACACAGCAAATACAAAAAGCAGCAGCACTAAAATATCCTGTATCTATGAAAATTAAACAGACATTTTTAAATTTGAAAATTAAATTTATCTTTCGGCTTGTTTTATTCATATCTACCCAATTCTTAACACTATACAATATGATTACTTACATACCAATTTATTCCAGAATTTAAACAATACTATCCTGTGTAGAAGTTTAATTGTTAATATTTAGCATAAGAACTTATATGTATGTATTAAAGAATAATAATATCAACTAAGGAACCACAATTATGACTATACATAAACTTTATTTAAGCAGAAGTTATGATAACATTATCAAATTTATCTTCGCAATTCATTTATTACAACTGTTTGAACAGCTGCCGCCTCCAGTAAACAAACATGAAATGCGACATCTAGTGTGTAGTTTAATAACTACAGAGAGCCCCATATATTATCATGATTTTGCTTTGTGTACAGCTTCTCTCACTAGATGGCAGCACCAAATCAAGTTTCTAACAATAATATTATTTTATTAATTATTTCATATTTTCGTATAATTAGTCATTATTTTATAATTATAATTAATATATTTCTTTAAAGCAACAACTTGATGAATATGTGAAGTCTAATAATAAAAATAAATTATTACATACCATACATACAAATTACCATATTTACCATATTTATTTTATTTATTGACCATATTTACAAATTTATTATTACAGCGGAACTTTAATTCGATTCGCATTTTTTTCCTTATCTCCCTTTAAATACTCTTTAAAAAATTAACACATTAATACAATATTAGAACTGATATTTTACCGATAAAGTTTTGTTGAGTTATTTTATGTTCACGCAATTAAGGTTGCTTTTATATTATTCGTAGGATCGGTGCCTTTTTTAAGGACACAAATATTTTGTACACTTTTCAATCTAATATACGTTACATATATTTATATATGTTACTTTACAATATTTTCTGCTCAAGTCAGATACATAAGAAGTCATTTCAACATACCTAAATATTTCTTAGATCAACAACCTCTCATATCTCTTTATATTTTATAACCTCAGCTTTTTTATTGGTAATGATATGCAATCAGAAAATTGATAAATAAAACATCTTAATTGATTGTGTCATCGGTTCAATGATCTTTCCACAAGTTTTTGTTGGATCTGTACCTACGCAGCGGTTGGTCGTAAAGGTCAAGTGATACTTTTTTTTGTTATTTCCTTCTGTATCCGCTTCAGGTTATAATTCGTAGTCTACTTTTAGGAGTTTAGGGCGGGAAACGTGACATAGGCAGGGGTAGACCCTGCAGGGGTAGCCAAAGGAGTGTAGTACACAGCCACTATTCGCCTGTAAAGTTATACGTCTCACCATGGAACAAAGGGCGAGGTTATTGCCATGAATCGGGCACAAATTCAGGCTGCGTCTCAGAGATACAGCCAGGAACTTCGGGTTAGAAAAACCCAGTAAATCCTACCCCAAGGATCGATCACATCTCTCGTTCAATAGTCGCGGTTGCAACCACTAGATCAACAAGGCAACGACCATTTAATTATTTACACACAAAAATATTGTATAACATTTATTAGCTTATAAATTGTTACAACAATAAGTGTTAACTTTGGTATATAAATATCAATTTTATAGCGAAATTATTCTCATAACAGGTTTGATAGTTCAACTGTGTGAACAACACGACTAGACATATCTTCGTCAGATGTTCTTCGTTAGACGTTTCTCTTTGAATTACAAGCTTCAGTAAGCTATTTCCAAAAGCGTTAGGTAGTATCAGTATCCTACCTACTGGTTTTGTACTTTCTAACGTATCATCCTTTAATTATCTATCGTTTCAAAACATCAGACCGGATGGTCAGTCATTGTACATAATATTTTTATGAGCTGCCCC
>DWMG01003839.1:0-11478 GCA_018244855.1 Elbella merops
TATACAAGTATCGATATATACATATACTTATTTGGCTTCTTTCGAAGGCCGATGAATGGATATAGGTATGGTTTAAGTGTCCCCTGATTGCATAGTTTCCTGTTTAGGTAATAGAGCTGTAGAGGAAATTAACTTTGAAGTCTATGTTGCAAAGGAAGCTGTGTAGGATTCTCTGTCATAGATAATAATTATACTGTGAAAGCGACAACGCGCCTATTTATCTTAGTATACAATAACGATTCCACTATTTTTTTTATACATACTAAAAATAGGCGGGTATGAAAAATTAGGGCTCCAAAACAGAGTGTGCTCTTTTTCTTATATTCTGACATCCTATTTAAATGAAAAACGTGACAACACGCGTGTTATCCCCGAAAAGATGGGCAAAGAAGTGTAGTAAACCCCCACGTTTCACCACTTACGTTTAAATCCCATGAAATAATAGGCGCTGAGCCTATTGTCACACACGGGGCACGGATCCAAACTCCGACTTACTACTAGAAATTCTAAATTAGAAAAATCCAATAGTACCCGACCAATTAAACCCAGGACCTCCCGATCGGCAGTCGCGCTTGCCACTAGTCTACCAACGAGGCAGTCAAATTTGAAGAGCTACTCTACCAATATACCATATGCCCTGCTACGGAAATTACAGACAAAAATATAAGGCACAAACTCAACATCACTTACTGACCACAGTTGAAACAAACCTTCGATAAATTCCTAGTTTGCATTACATCATAATCAATAAAATGATGATTAGATCAAAACAACGACTCATGGAATTTAGTTATTTCATTCATAATTCAAGGAACGATGTATGTAGTTTATTTTAACGTGTTATAGCATCAGTCACAGGAAAGTGACACACATTGGAAATTACCGAAATTATTGTCAAGTGTGGGAAAAGCGAATATTATAGTCGTGTGTTTCTTATATGGCGCTATTTACATCAAGTGCGATAAAGATAAAGTGCGAAGTCAGATAAAGTGTCAAATAGGCAGGAAACACAAAGTTACTATTGCTATTAAACTGTAATAATAATATCTTAGTACTGGCACTAATCTCAAAAAATACGTGTAGTTCACACTGCCCATTATTTCCAATGCCCTTAAATAGTCCTTCGACTTATAGTACTAAGGACTTTAAGTGGTTTTAATATGAACCTTGGGCGCTACATTTTGTATATTTCAGTTTGTAGAATAGGGGATAATTTATTATCGTTTCGTTTTTCTTTCATGCTTAACTCATTTTCCTTTACCCCAGCGAGTGTAAAAAAAACTTTAAATGTATCTTTCTAGTTCTCTAAAATTCAAAAGCCAATAAATGTAAATACATGAAATAGAAGCAAGGGCAATGTTCGAACTATTTACACGCACGATGACTTTACTAAATGGGAGCGAACTTTGAATGTATTGACGTACGTTTGCGGTAACTCAATATTAAACAGGGATGCCTAATTTTCCCTGCAATATAATTACTAACACGAGTGTTAGTTTCGCTATCCTAAATATTATAGTGATTCACGACTAAATAGTTTACTTATTCCTAGTTTTTTCACATTTAGGTAATGGCAATAACTTGCACTTTAGACAAGCCTGTTAATGGTTTGTGATTCTATTAAATTGGAGATTGTTTTGGATCAACATTAGTACCTAATTATTAAGCAATGCCTACCTGTTTTTATCAATGTCTGGTCACCATAGCAGATTGTCTGTAGTTCAGGATCAGGCAGGATAGGCAGGATAGGCAGGCGTGAATTAACTCATATTTATCTTTATGTAAATATTCAAAGAATCAACCTGTCTTAGGAACCTGTTGTAAACAGAAGTTATTATGTTATCATAACAACAATATTATATTAAAGTGAAATGTATTTTTATGTCACCGCAGTGAGCAACGATCTATCCCGGCAATGATTAAAGTATTGTATCCACCGTGTTGTTCAGGCAACAAACCAAAAACTTGCATCAATTCGATTCCACATATGTAAAAATCATCCACATAATTATGTAAAACTTACCAGTTTCTACATATATTTAAGGATTACTCATTAAATACATTACGTAAGGATATTCAGCCACCTCGTCTGTTCTTAATCCAGGCACTTCAGAGGAATCAATTCATATTATACCATTATCTGAGAACTAAAGGGTTAAAATACGCATGTCATTGATAGCCTTTCAAGTGGAGAAAACACTGTAGCGACGGAAATCCCAGTAAGACTCATTTTGTTTTTACCTTTCTCGCAATTATGATCAACGTTTTCCGGTCAATAATCCATATTAATAAACATAGATTATTATCATATTAATTCATTTCAGGTAACTATCGAATGAAAATATATTTTTAGTAATGGCAGTGGTAACCTAGTGAATTGTGTTTAAGTATCCCATTGTGGGCCCATTTTCAAATTTTGACATGTACGTTTTTATAATGTTTGAGTTTAAAAGGTTAAATATCGTTTGCTATAATAGTGAAGGAAAACATCATTAGGATAAATTAATTTTCCTACAAGTTATCTTCCAGGGTCGCCTGCTCCATTAAACTAGCCAATATTAGCCATAAACTACAAGCAAACGAAAACTACTTGAAACATATCAATGGTCCCACAAACACCATGTATCTATAAAAATCATCTATAATCCATGCTGATAGCCCGCGTTTTGCTGCTTTTAAATGGTAAATCCAACCTTTTTTTTATTAGAAAGGAACATTAATAATAAAATCCGGTAACATTTACCGAAACTGATTTGTGACAAAGAAAAAAGAAAATAAAAACACAATATTTCTGTGAATAGTATCTTCTCTTAATCTAACATAATATATTTTATGATATAATATAGCTGACTACAGAACGACCATTTTATTTCATGTAGGCATCCGGACATACAAAATATGGTTCAATTGGTTTCAATGATCGGGTTCACGGTAAAACAAACACAAACTAAACAATCTATATGTTACAAATACATAATAATTATTTAATATCAACTATGCTCTTACACAATGATAGATCTTATCGACTATAGACACTAGAATAATATTTACACTTTGTTTCAAATATAACTATAATGTATTTCATTTATGATATTGTGATTCGTGTCCCTTTATAAATGAAAACGTGATTTGTTTTTAAATAGCATTAAAAAATAAATCTCCCTCTTTCCCACTTCTTGCCCATGTAGAAATATGCTTCATTTCTTATAATGTTCAAAAGAACTGACGCCACCACGTCCTCAAACGCGCATCAAAAGGAAAAAAAACAATAATAACGTAGTGATATAAAAGTTGTAATGAATCTTTGTGATAAAAAACGCATTTTTGGAAGTACGCCATACAGATACCTGAATTTATGAAAACACAAGTTTATGAAATCGTATGTACTTTACGGTTGTTAACTGTATGTATTTCATAGCACCATAAAACTTACATTAAAAAACTTATAACTATAATTATTAGATACAATAATATGGAAGATACAATTGTGATATTACGCGCATGAACATTATCTATAGAGTATCGAGTAAGAAACCAATTCTTACTTGCATTAGGCTAATAAAACCCCGATTATCACTTAACACAATTGATATACGAACATTAATGTAACAGAAAACATCAACATGACAGGTAGGTACTTCCAAAAATACGGTGTATTTACTACTTTCAATGTTCAATCATGTACCTATATAAACATTTTCGAGATTACTCGATGCGATAAATCTCCTCCTTTTGTTACAAAGAAATTTTATAAGAAAATATCATACCTTTTTTGCAAAGATCATACGTTACACTTGCCCAGAATAATATCAGTAAATGACAAACCGCTGCTTACCTATTCAAATCAGATATCAGGCCAGACACACAACCAATTAAAAGAGAATACGTTTGTTTTTCAATAATTGGTTTACAATGACGTATCTCTATATAAAATATTAACAATATATAAAAATTATCGAATATTATATCACTTTGCAGGTTTAAAACACATCAATGTATCGCCTGTAACGCAGAGCAGACATTTCTTTACGCGCGCAAACATTTCACCTATTGACGTGTCAGATGGTTGCGCGGGTAAAATGGCCGAGTCGCTATTGGTGGAAATATTAATGCGCCATAGTAGCGTCCACCGCCATGCCAACAGTTGATATCAACACATAGGTATATCTAATATACAAAATGGCGATTTTTCATACTATTCTATAATTAAAATTAGCTAATTAACATTGCTTTCAAAATTTTAAATAGGCACTAATTTTATGTCTTTCATTTTGATACATAATATTGTTGAAGTGTAAGCGTGATTATACGACACATTTTTAGTAGTATAATTTAAAGCTGGTACAAGGCAGGACCAGTAAAAAATAATATTCCAGAAACAGCGTTACGTACAATAAAGCATATTATGTATTTTTTAAGTTCTCATAATCACAATCCAGATATCAAATAGGTACCTAAGTGTCTGTCAATTGGAATTCAAAACCTGCCGTTTTTTACTGAAGTACAAATCACAGTTGCAAACTTTCAATGATTTTGAAAATTTAACCTACAAAATGACCCATGTAGTTGTACGGTTTTGATAACAAAAAAAACTGCAAAGGCGAACTTGCTCATGTCCGTTCAAAACATTTTGCGTTGGCTTGGACGACACTCATAAAGCTGCATTATCCGATAGGGCCATATGAAAATATTTTGTTACTAGACTCTAATTCTTGTCTTAAAACTTGAGATCTAACCTATAACACATCAAAAACACATTTATTGAATTTTAGGCAAAAAAAAAATTTCATTTAAAATTACAATGTAACATCACGTCTGTACCTCTTCAAAGATATAGGCAGAGGAGTGGAGTACATTCCCACGTTTCAACGATTACAATATATGTTCCATAATGAAATAGGTCGTGAATCTATTGCCATACACAGGGCTCAAATCCAGACTCCGAACTAATAACGGGAATTTTAAGTTAGAAAACATAATAATACCCGATCTGGAGAGCGAAACTAGGTCCTCTCACTAGGAAACTGCGCTTGCAAAACGGCCAACTAGGCAATCTTACACATTATAATCATAGGAATAAAAAGAATATAACTGCACTAGAGCACTATCAAAACTTTGTCACAATGGCAAAACATTGTTAAGCATTGCACAAATATATTACATCAAATATTGCTTTTAACAAGTCTTATTTTGGCTCAATACACTAAATGAGTCAATGTTATTTAATCACTATCTATTCCGAACGTAATATGATACTTATTTTGCAAAGTAAGCACGTCTTGTGGTTCATCGTGGTTGACCAAAGACAGCTTCAACTCGCTACACGCAAATATTGTATAAATTCTTTATCTTCATGAACATACATTTATATTTGTTTATTCGACAATTGATAAAGCCCCATGCGTTTGATCTACAAAATCAACGTGTTTGGGCAGATTTTTGTCTTTCCGTTCGTTAATTGCGAGGTCTCATTACGTGTAGTAAATCATCAGCCTATTCATAAACGGAACGTTATTCTATATGACGTAGATATAATGTCTCTCATAGTTAGTACCTTTGTAACTTTATAACAGTAAGTTTTTCGAATGGTGTCATCGTTGAGTGATTTTCAACATCAAGTGGCAGTTATAAAAATGAAAAAAAAAGAAAATTAAACACAGGTTGAAAAAGTAACTTTATAAATGTTTAAAATTTTGATATTAAGATTAGCTCTAACATTGCCATCATGTGCAAAAACATTTTTAACCTATTAAACAAACATGAATATGAAAGAATTGCACTAAATAAATAAGTTTACACTAAGATAGAGAATCGATTTATAATGAATTTTATTATAACTGTCTTCAGGTCATGTCACACACGGGATAGGCAGAGAGCAACGAATAATTGTAAAATAAGCCAAAATCACGATGAAAACAAAATTATTAGGATTAATCAACTAGACGTGAAATTAAAAAAATGTTTAGAATTTGTTGAAAATAAAACTGAAAATATCTTCGAGGCATAGACTCCGAGCAATATCCGTTGGAGCATTTTTGCATCAGGATCAATCGTTATTAAATTCGTGCAGTTATGGTGAACCAAACTACTTCCAAAACTGAATCAATCGATGACTCCCTGGTCCAGCAGATCCTATTATAAATTCTGTGTCAGGCATAGCACAGCGAATTTTCCGGTACATTTATAAACTTTACACATTTACCAAGAGACAAGTATTGGTTTAATTGTAGCGTGGTATTTAAATAAACAAAACAAAATAAACAAACATGTAAATAAATAAAATATTAAATCAATCTCATTTAACAGCTGAATGTTCATAACTGTGATGCGGTCATGAATCGCAAAGACATGTAAATGGCGAACGTGGTCAGTCTGTAGATGGTTGGCCGTTAAAGTTTCATTGTCACGACTGTTAGTGCCTCGGCGTGTACATTAAACGATCGGTTGTTGTTTTACGATAACAATCGAAAGCCTCCAGGGCGGTTGAAAATATTCAGCGACCGGCATATAACACAAATAGAATAATTACGTTTTGTATAAAGATTAAGTCCGGTCGATGGTACAGTTACATCTCAAAATAAAAATACACAAAAACTGACAAATTGCATCACCGAATGAAATATCTGTATTGTAGCACTTATATACAAAGCCGTTTATTCCTCCTTTCGTTTCATTACATTTTCTGTACAAAAATAAATTGTAGGACACACACATATTACTTAGTACACTTATACATATATATAAATATCTATTATATACATAGGCTAAGATCACTCACTAATTTTTAAAATGTTGGTGTTACCAATTTATTATTTTCACATTACACAATAATGCACTATAATGATTAACTATTTTGATATTAAATTTATTTCCGTCGTTCAATTTAAAACTACAGTATAAAATTTAGTTTCGATCAAAATATCAACATACGATCATTCGCTATATAAAATAAATGAATCAAGAAACGTACCACGAGAGACACACATACACAGAATAATAGATACACACACGTACACGTAAATAGGATACGTACACTAACATCGTTATCATTATTGTAATATTAGAGGCACAAATGAACGATATCGAACCTTCGAGATACAATAAGCGCGGAGACAGAACGGTGCTGAGATTATTATTATTTTTATTAAATGCCAAGTACCAATTACGAAACAGCAGTAAATAGTGGCAGCTGTCGGCCAGGAACATCTGCGACCGACCTCCAAGAGCGATGTTAACATAGGACTATTATTTGTAATTATTATTATCTGTTAAGCAATAACGGTTATTACTTAATGGTTTAAAAAGAAACCTTTATCTAAACCTTTACAACGAAACAAAAAAAAAATCGATCTCTAAACAAATGTAACTTTACATATAAAGTTTTCAGTCTACATTATCCCCGTGTCGCTGTTCTAAGTCGTTACAAGATTCAAGCGATGGTAGCACGATGCACGATTCAGAAAAATGTCTTAAAGTAACTTCTCAGATGCATTTACTTATTCAAAAAAGAACATAGTCACATTATTTTTGAGGCGTTAACCAATAAAACTCTACGAAGGATATGCTGTGAAAGGACCAAGGACAGAAACATCATGTAAAAGTCATGCATTTGTTTGACATTTGAAATTCCCGCCATTGCACCGAATTACTTTCCCGCGCTTGTTGCACGTCGACGTACCGTACCTACATCTCAAGCATTCACTACAACTACGTTATGAGCGAGGGATACAGTCCTACAATCATTTACCAACAGTATAACCAAGCGAACATTCAATTACATTACCAATACAACTCTCTATATAAATCATAATCTGTTCTCTATATTTTATAATAATAATAAATTTAATAGATTAAAACATCTATTACATTATATTTTTTTTCTATTAATTATTTGTCGTTTATATATTATATATATAATAGATACACACATATGTATATATATATTTCACTATGATTTTCTGTGACATCTCAATAGACAAATTCAATTGGAAATAAGCAATAAGCACATAATGTTTTTCATAGATTTTTCTATGCAATAGAGATACTCATACTATTAGAACGCTCATCTTTCAAGTTGTTGACTAAAATCAGACCATATAATTATATTTTTAAAAGGCTAAGTAGCCAGTGCTGTGCAATCCATGTGACCCACACATGACGTACTCAGACCGAATATGTTTAGTATCAATAAGCTATGGCTTACATATTAAAAAGCACAGACTGGCATGCGTTCATGACAGGAGTTTAGTTTAGTTAACATCCTTCCGTTCAGAAACAAGTATATGGCATTCATTTCCATACATTCACGGCAGAACCACCTACAGTCTAAATACAAACATTGCCACATACATTTAAAGCTTGTGTCTGAATATATAGAACAACTAAGATATATCAGTCAATATAATGTCACGAATTTGACTGAATTGATCTTCTCTGGTAAAAATAGGTTCCACTTTAAAAAAAATTTATTGCTTACTCCAATTGTACTTTTCTACAAGATAAATATTTAATAACAATAAAATACGATTTGCTATGTATGCCATTAAAGCTGCACAAAAATATGTAAAAAAATGACCATAATACTTGTTAGTATCATGGTTCATTACCAAAAAAGTGGTAACACTGCCCAATCGGTTATTGGGAGTACTCCTGAGTGTATATGAAAAGAAAAAAAAGCAATTTTAACTCTTAATGACATCTCAATATATAAAATAGAAATACTGACCTTATTGCACACAAAATAAAGATCTCTTTAGATTGATATGTGTCATTACCTACTTACTTCCTGTTAACACATAAAAAAACTATTAGAGTTCAAAACTAATGCTTCTAAATGTTACCAAAGCACTAAATAATGCCAATGCAATGTGGTGTCTAGAGCTTATTCCCGGTCTAAACCAGTTGAGGGATGACACAAACCACCAAAAAAGTTTTGTTTAAAGAATACACCAAAAATAAATACAAAAACCCTTTTAACATGTTTGATGAGAAACATTATTTTCAACAGCTATTGTATAAAGTAGATAATATGTTTTTATGTATGTATACTGAACTGAGTGTATTATATCTACAAATAAAGTCCGAAGTGTTTAGATGTCTGCATGCACACCTTGCCTTACCATCATCATAACATTGGTATATATAACAAAATGTTCTTCACATGCATCTGTAGGGACTATGTAGTCAGGGCAAACATCTACCAATTAATTTGAAGATCACAGTCAAGCAAGAACACAACATCTATGTTTTAATGTAAATCCAGAGCCAGTATTTAAAAAAAAATTTCATAATAATATGTTCCAAGATGTTCATCATTCAAAACACTTCAATCTGAAATGCACCATCTTACTATAGCATTAAAGTTTAAAATAGACTGAAGGGTTCTGAGGTTATGAAGCCAAAACAAGAACTCATGTTTATCCATTTGGAACATTAAAATAAATATTTTATCACGAAATTGTTAGCTATTTGCATTAAAGGCCGCAATATATTACAGTAAATCAGTGTTATGGACTGTGTAGTAACATGTCCATATTGTTCAATTGTAATAAATTTATTTCTATCTAAAATTTCAGTATATAATAATTGAAATTGGGTTTATGGTTTGATTGAAACGTAAATATAAATTCAAATAGAATTAAATAAACCCATCGTTTTGTTAATAAATAAATACGGCTGCATATTGTTATAGTCCTACTCCATGGTAGGCTATTAAAAAGAAACAAAAAAGTAATGTTTCACGCCCCATGCAAGCAAATCCGTTTATCTTCCTTCCAATTCGCCAACTGCACTGGATAGTTTAGGCCGCCACACTTCATAAACCGTCTCATTTCTCTTCTATCACGAACATTTAAACAACGACACAAGAAACTGTCCCAATATTAATTTAAACGCTTAGCGCGCAGTCCGAACACGAATTTTATTACTTAATTTTTGTAAATCTATATTTAGTAGGAAAAGGCGAGCGGCCGACGCGTTTACTAATGTACTGTACAAAACTTTCTCTAAACACCTTTTATCCATTTCGGGGGCTCCCAGTGTTCATCCTTCTCGTTCCTCCGATGTTCTTATGACTAAGTAGCGTCGGTCGCGGGCGCTGCGCCCTTTCGAAGCACTTTCTAGGGGCGCACCGCACTGTCCCTGTTACTGCCTGGCGGCACTCGCGCGCCGCTGTCAAGCAGCAAGTTCATTTTTATCCTGCTATAAAGTTACATTAAATTAGTCTTTATTCACATTAAGTCAATAAAAAATACATGCATATTAATTGTTAGTTGTTATGTCTTGAGTTTTGAGATTTTTTTAACATTTTATCTTAGATGACAAGGACAAGGAGGCCTGGGACTCAATTTAATCCACTAGGCTGTCTCTAGTACAATTATGTAAAAGTATACTTAAATTCAGCTTCTTGTGTAAGCTGTTGGTAGCGGACTGATATTGACACACGATACTGTCACGTGTATTCTCTGGGGTGCCAAAGCTATACAGCAGTGTTAATAACTTGTATAACTCTTTTTCTTTTTTAAAAAGAGTGCCGGGAGTTTTTTCCGCCGGTTTTTTTCTTCCGGTCTAGATAAGCTTACAAAAGGCGTTTCAAACTGATGAATATATAAATAATTCCACTGTTGGATAAGATATGTTATGACGATCATTAAGTGTATTCATATACCTTACAATGAATAAAAACTTTTGAATTTGAATTTGATACTAAATGCACAAAGCGACAGGCAAGGTTGACATTATTATTCCTATGATAGTTAACAATGGATTGTTGTTCTAACGAGAGCACCCAAAGTACTCTCGGCGATTATAATAAGAAAAAGGGTAAGATTAAACAACTACATTGCTTGCGTGATCTTCAGTAACACTTCTGGTGTCCATAAATTGCACGTATTTATCTAACATGTACAATGTTGCAATGCACATTGTACATGTACATGTACAATGCGCTCGTAAATGTTACTTTTGTTTATAGGTTTATATTTATACCATGATTTTTATGAAGTAATATGGCAGTGCAGACTAGTAAGTACTAGCTAGACGCTCGTGCGGATTAAATGTGCGTTCACATTTAACGGTTTACTGAAACGTCTTTCGCATATGGTTTTCGGCGACGGATGCAAACATAATAGTTATATACGCATCTAATTAATTCATGCATGAATTCATAGTAAACTATATGCGAAACTCCATCAATACACCACAACGCATGTGCGCCTTTCATTAGGCGGGATGTAGTGCAATGCACGGAGATGATATAAAATAGCCGTTAGAGGCGGCACCTAGTCGGAGTCCGAGTCGTCGTTGAGCGAGGAGCGCAGCTTGGAGAGCGTGCGGCGCGCGGCCGGCGTGCCGTCCTCCTCGTCGGACGAGATGACGATGCGCTGGCGCGGCTTGACGCCCGTGGCGCATCGTGACATTCACCGCAACAGCGAGACTACGCCTAAGTAGTCAGTGATTCCTGCAAGTACCCATTAAATG
>DWMG01003840.1:0-11478 GCA_018244855.1 Elbella merops
GAGAAAATCTCATATTAGTCATTAATACAGAACGCATCACTCATCTTTTGATGTTACATTTAATTAAGTTGTATGATATACTTTTAAATAAAATCAAGCTATTAATATACGAATTGGCGGGAATCAGGGCGGCCATATTTCTTCCGGTTGTCAAGTTCCAGCGCTGGTTTCGTTGCATGAATAAAGATAAAACCTGTCTAATACATGTTTCATAGCTGGACGAAAATCAGATTATACTGACGGTCGCGCTGGTTTATGTCTTAGCACTTCGCGTAAATACAGTTGCACGTAAACCTAGCTTACCTGATGATATGAAAGTGTTGCCTGGGCATTTATTTAAATTACTGTTGCAAATATTTGCGTTTTCATAATATTAAAGAACTTTTTAAGCCAACTGAATGCTAAATGCCCTAGCCGCCTACGGGCAGCTACGTACTTGGTGCGAGAAGTTGTATTCTGCAATACCTAATCCACATGCCCAGCTTGGGGATTTGCAAAAAACCTCTCAGGGAATTCCTACGTCCAGCAGTGGATTTAAACAGGCTGATGATTATGCAATAAGTTTATTTTTGATGAAATAAATATGTGATATGTAATTAGTTAGGGTAGATTTATGATATTACATATATTTAGGTTCATTAATGCACATATTCCAAATGGTTTCATAATAGTTTGCTGCCAGGAAACAATTTTTCCTGTTAGTTTAAAATTAATGTTTATTTCGTTTATTATTTTTGTTTATTTTGGTTTAGTTCTCCTGTTTGCTAGAAAAGATCGTTATGAACTTCTATCTTCACATCCTCAAAGGTTGACAGAGGAGTGTAGAACACTCCCACTATCCAACTGTGAAATTCTACATTAAGCAATAGAATAGTTGGTGAGCCTATTACCGGACACAAATTCAGATTCCGAGCTACAAAAATAAATTTACAGTTAAAAAATCGGATAGCACTTGACTCAGCAATCAATCTAGAATGCCTCGATCAACATTCTCACTTACGGCCACGCGACCAACCAGGCAGTCAAGAATTTCTTATAGCAAAAATCATCAAAATATCTTCATAAACTCCTTAAACTAGTTACTCCAGAATAAATATATACTGGATAAAAAGTTCTCAATTTACAAACAAATGAGAACTTTATAAAAATCAATGAAAAAACTAATTCATGTCTCATTAAAAGCAAAGTCACGAACCATTCACGCTATCATTATCATCAAATAACCAATTGATTTTTATTTTAAAACATAAATCAACATTAGTTACGGTCAATATCATTACCTAACAACTGCAGTATGAACAAATATATTGCCACTGTAATATTACACCACCTGTTTTAGACTGCGATCAATCATACTTGATCCATTATTATCTTATATACACAAAAAATCTATTATATAGCTAGAAAAAGCGCTCTACATACAGTACGAAACGACTTCGGGTGCCGTTATATCGATTGTGAGGACATATTTGTTACAGCTTGTTGGTGGAGTTTTTAATATATAATATCTTGAATTGGTAGAAAGAATGAATAAAAAAATTGCGGATTTCAAATGTTCCGTTGTTTTAATATAATTATATTGTTCAGTTGTCTTAATATAATCACATTAATTATATATTATATACAATTACAGCCTGATTGAAATTGAATTGAATTAAATTAACCAATATCTGGAATTGATAGCGAGAAAAAATATAAAATCAGGGCCGCCAATCTCCTGTCTATTACAAAACAGTCGCAGATCACACAGGCAATCTATTTCGTCTTTATTCTTGTCAATAGTTAAGATTTCTATATCAGTTGTGAATTTTCATTGCCCAGAATTTGTCCTGAAATTTCAAGGAGTATAAGCATCTGCACTCTTCAATACTCGTTGATAATTTGGTTCGGATAAATATTGTGTTCTGGCTGAAACCCATAGTATCGCACACTGCTAAGCATTAATTTCATACTTTCATTACATACTCACGAAACGATTAATTAATTATTAATAAATAAGCTGATCTTTATGTATAACTATTTTAGTTTCATAATAGTTAGAAATTATTTAATCATTTTTATTATATAATTTAATATTATCCAGTTTCAGGAATAGCAAGACAGGAAATCGCCTGCAGCCTCGTTCATTCATAGATATCGTGAAACAAACCAAAGAAAGAAGGTTATATTTAAAACTTTGGGATCTGTACTTAGTTCTTATTATTAAAGACAAAAGCTTTGCTTATATTCGTCGCCCTGAACCGCGCAATGTTTAAGATCACCATAATTTCAATGCATAGATACTAGATGAAGCTTCCGCGCTTGACGAAATTGTTTTTCCATGTCTGTGACCCACTTTGCTATCATAAACTGGTTATATAGATCTAACGAGTTGTTCTATGGGTTATTTGCACTTCCTACAACTGTTTGTGATGATTCATCTTTCCCACAGCGGCCCGTTAGCCGTGTCGCAGCGTTTGCTCGACAGCCAGCCTATGTGGGTCGTGATGTGTTGCCAGATTGATGAAAAAGTAAAAAAAAATAAAAAAGCTCTAACGACCTTAATATATACATTATGATACGTTGAATAATAAAAATATCACACAAATAAAAAAGGCTCCGACAAGCTTTACATGTACTTTACGCTTAACATGTACTTTACTTAACATGTACGTACGTTTAATTTCTTTCAGTTTTTTTGAGCTTATGTGACGGTTAAACCTCTTCCTTCCTCTTTGTGTCGGTTTCCTCAATGCTGAGAGTCGTGACCTCGACGAATTGCATCTAGAACGATCGCACTCCATTTGCCTCGGTCTTCAGCAGCATGGATCTTCGGGGACCTTTAAGTGTATGGTGTTACGGATCTGATCTGTCCACCGCATAGGGTTCCTTCCTCTCGGCCGTTTACCCGGTTAATCAACCGATTACAAAATTATTTTTGATATTGAACACATTAAAATATTTGTTTCGTAAATATTACTAACTATGGCACGACTAAAAGTTTCAATTTTGGTGGTAATACATCAAGAAATGTTTTTAAATGTTTCATATGCTTTTCATTACATCTTATTTGGTACAGTTTCAAGATTTTCAAGGAAGTATAATCATATTTTCAAAATCTGACAACACTATTGAAATGTGCTTCTAGGTAAAGATATAGATCATACATATATCGTAGCAAGCCTATAAAAGTGGTATCCTCCTACGAATTATCATCGGGGGCGTTGAAGTTCTAGTCTTATAGTTTGCAATATTTAAATAATATGTAACTATTTATTTAACAAACCTGCATGTTAGATAATTCCTACTATTATACTGGTACGCGCGTCTATCTGCCTCAAAGAAAAAAAACCTCAATTTTCTACATCAAGTATTTAAGCACCCATTAGTGATTGTAAAGTCATACCTACTTCCTCTTATTAATGGTTTCTCCAGAAAATTGCAATGCATTATTACACACAATCAATTATAACGTATATCTAATAATTTATTCTAAATATTAATAGGTCAGTAATTCTACATCGCAAAAGAACGCATATGAAGGAAAACCGCATTAAAAATTAACATCTGTATTAACAACGTTTCGGGTAATTGTAAGAAATCGTACAAATATATCATTACGCATAATTTATTCCAAGAATTAATGTTAAAACTAATACATACAGGGATATTATTGTCTTGTAGTCTTGATTAAATAATAAAACTAGAATTGTCTATGGTAAGTCTATGTTGACAAGAAATTAGGCGGGAAAACCCAAGAGACGTATTATTATTTTCTATTTTGTATTACAAATTGAATTTTAATTTATTTTTTTTAATTCCTTTTGGGGGAGGCCTATGTCCAGCAGTGGACTTAAAATAAGCTGATGATGATGATGATGATGATGAATTTGGGTTACATAGATTTTTATATATACGGTAATACGTCAATTGGAAGCACAGCTTTTTTTAAATATCGCGTTAATACTACATAGAAAATAAAATTACATTGAATTGTTGTATGATAATTATCAAAAGAACAAAATTAATAATGGGACCCACGTGGAAAATTGGAAGCCATAAATTGCATATAAATTAATTGGTTAGTTCACATATAAATGACATTGTTATTAGTCTCTCGGCAGCAATAAGCTGCATTCGGTGTAATCAAAGGGTTTAAGAATAAGCTACTATTCATGACAATAAATAATGAGATAATTGCTGCCTGGTCTATTAATTTAATGATTAGTGCCCTCAACTGCTATGTTGTAGGACTCGATTCTAACAGAATATGAATATTTTTGTGACTGTTTACTGTCGCTGTATGTGTGTCTGAGTGTAAAATTATCAGCATCAATCCTTTTATCGTTCCACATTTTGGGAAAGATCTCCACTTGGAATGAGAAGGCTTAAGGCAAAGTTTGTTAAACTGGCAAAGTGTCGGTTGGTTGCATTCACAAAACTTAAAGATTAATTAGGGGAAAGTAAGATGTTTTCTTATACCGTTAAGGCAAGTGATATTTAAGTTTAAAAACATAATTTAACGTAAGAAAAAGGCGACCGGAGTTGTAATCGTCTCCGGATTAAATGTCTATCAGCCAGGAAGCAGTAACAATTAAAAAATATCCTATACACAAATAAATATTTTTAATCGTCATCGTCATCAGCCTATTTCAGTCCATTGCTGGACATAGGCATCACCCAATGAGCTCCTTCCCGCCCTGTCCTCGGCTTGTTTCTTCCAGCATTTTTATACACTATGTAAAGCATCACTGATAGTTCTCGAAACAGTGATAGGTGATTTAAACAGTTTTCCTCGACACACTTCGTCTAGCGGCGGATATCCGGGATGGGAACGGATTATCCGCTCCGAGTTAACGGCGATTCGCATTATGTGTATAATTGAGTAGACGGTAAATGCGTTACGAATTGAACGATTATATTCACGTCAATGTCTAATGACATTCTTGAGACAAGTCATGACGGCTTGCACACATCTACAAATAGGTTTTCTTTTTTTATTATCTAACTCAAGGCTATTATACAGACAGTACCTATGTCACCTCATTATAAATTGTGCTTCCAAGAAAAACAATACGATCAAATATTGATTGATTGATACTGCCATATTCTTGAGACAACCCTGGAGAAAATTCTTGGAGGAAATCATGACGGGTTGTGGGCACTTTAAAAGGAATTGATTTAGTTCTTTTTTTATACATCAAAACGAAACCTATCAAACAGGCAGTAAGTACGCAACCTCATTATATACCATTGAGGCGACAAAAGCAATACCACAAGGGATATTGCTTATATTTAAAAATTTACTGAATGTTTTAAATGGAACATTTTAGAAAAATTCGGTTTGCATATGCCTATGAATGTAGGTACGTGTTTGAATGAAATAGCACAATATAAAATTGGATTTCAGTTTGTTTATGAAAGCCACGGACGCAAAAGTAGAGTAATAGATATTAGAAAGCTCATACCTTACAGCTTTATAAATACTCCACTGATTACTCCACTGAATTAAAAAAATAAACAGCATGCCTTGTATCATGATACACATTGTGTCTCTTGCCATACATGTATGGCCAGAGACACAAAAATTCAAGCATATACCCCTGAACATAGATCTGGTATCTGATTCTATCATTGAAATATCTATTCAATCGACAATTGAAACCAACAGCCAGTATTTGACAACACCAATGAGGCTAATGGGTCATGATATAAAATTCCTAAACGAACAAACGATCAGATTGTAAAGAAGACGCCATGAACCAAATACTTCAAGTTAATTCCTCATTCAACAATATGTTAAATGAACTTAAAAATAAGATTGCCACAGCCGATACCTGCCATATCCTTTCATGATATTTACAGAGTAGAAATGTTGAATATAAATTTATCAGATTCTCCCCCAGACTCTACAAGACTAGATAAATACCTAGCTTGTAATAAAGTCAGACTCACCTAGCCGGCAATCATGAAACATTTTAATGAGTGGTAGCTTTTATAAACGGATTTAGATTGCAACTTTAAATTGTCAGAGAGTTGTATTGAACGCATTTTATTGCGTGCGAACGATCTCACACGCGAGGTGACTTGCTTTTGTACTATAACCTCGCCTTGTTGTTTAGGTTTCCATAATAACGCAATGTCCATGTAAAAATGATTAGAGTATTAATAAGTGTACTGTTATAATAAAATATTGACTAAAAATACAATATAGTTATAACTGGCATAAAAATATTACTTTCGCATTCCTTAAAAAGTTAGTGTATCATAGACTACGGTATAGACAATCACTTCGGTAAGTAATAAAATCTTTGTATATTAATTTTTTTAAGTAGAGCAACAGCAGTTAAACTTGTTTTTTATTACTCATAAATTCCTAAATATTTCTCCGACCTTTGTTTTTATAATTATATTAAAAATAATAATAATAGACCCATCATAATTCCACTGTTGGAATATGGGTCTCCTCTCATATTGAGAGGGTAAAGGCCATAGTCTGCCACGCTGGCCAAGTGTGTGGTTGGCAGACTTCACACACCTTAGAAAATATTTTTTTTTTCTAAGGTATGCAGGTTTCCTCACGATGTTTTCCTTCACCGTTAGCAAGTGAAATTTAAATTAAAAACGCACTTTTGTAAAGAGGTGCGCGCCATGGATTTAAACCCGGCACCCCCGGAGTGCGGAGCTGAATTCTTAACCACTTGGCTATCACTGCTTTATTACTGCTTAATTATATTCCTAAATACTTTTCATTTTCCTGTTTCTGTTGTTTATTTGTCGTTAATTACGCCTCTATGTACCTTCAATATTATTTTTATATAAGAAATACAACTACGGGAAATAAGTCCCCTTTTCATATGTGCAATGTAAAAAATCACGTCTCTTATTAGAATCGAGAATACATAATAAATAAACGTAAGGTTGTATTGACAATATTGAGTTACTTAAATGCATTTTAAATCTCATTTTGCCTCTTATGAGAGGCTTCACTTTATTGCGAAGGGGCGCTCGTTTGTTTTGTGATCAGTTTCCAATTAGCGATCTAGACAGTACCGCCCGCAATATAAATAACACAGCTAAAGTTACAGGAACACAATCCCGTAGGAGTCAAGCCGGCTTCCGAACTTGGTCCCCACTTTATCTCGCAGTTGCAGACAGTTGGAAGAAACCCGACACTGCAAATGTCGGAGCTAAAATAAACATTCAATTAATCTTTGGATTAGCTTTTCAACTCTGTTTTCGTATTAGCTTAATATAATTGCTTTTGAAATGTTATAAAGTACTTAATGGTACATAAATAACATTATGCTAACATACGCTTACTATTTTTCATAGTTGTGTTAAAACTTTTTTTAATCGCCTATTTAGCTCCAGTCTAGTTGGTAACTATAGCTTAAAATAATATTTTTCAGACTAGCCTATGTTTTTGTTTAATCTGTGCACTAAATACTCTCACACTGAATAATTTAAAATATACTATGATTAATTCTAAATCTGAAGGCGACCTAGAAATATATTCAGGTGCTAACTGTCAAAAAAGCTGCAGATGTCATATACTTTTTAAATGAATTTAATGCCAATTTAGTACAAAGTAGAGCGAATTATACCAACTGCCGGAGCCTGCGTGACACGAATCCAATGAATGCTAAGTTACCTCTTAATAACCGCAGTTGTAATTAAGATTATGAATATTAATACATGTAGCGTGTACCTATATATCTTTCTCGTACTATTTAGTCGATTTTGCGTTGACAGCGGCTAATAAAAACGTTCGTGATGTAAGTAGAGCAAAGATTTATTTGCGACTGGTAACACGACAAGAGATGTACGTTTGTCACAAAATAAACTAAACCTATATCAAAATGAAATAATTTGAAAGAGGATTAGAATGTTCGGATTATGAACGAGTATGTAGGTTATTAACTGTTCGGTTTTTTTATCATATACTAGACAAGCGTTTGGTCAGGATCGCGCTTGTTGGAAAGCGCAGATGCGTTTTAAGATGGAATATGCACGCCTGGGAAGAGCCTATTTATTACCTTCGCTTCAAAAACTCATAGATTATATTGTGTGTACGCTGTCAGAGTTTTACACTGCTTGGCCATGTAGAAAAGAAAAATGAAATGAGGTTCTTAACGTTCTATCGTTAAACTTTGTCAAAGTCGTTTTATTTATTGGTCTGTGATGATAAACTGTGAGTGAATATTCAAATAATGGAAACAATACTGATATTTATATTATGTAAACATTTATGAGACGCTTTCTCTTAATCTAGATGCATAAATACAATCTGTAACAAAGTAAATAAGTTTCAATAACGTGAGATAAATTTTATTCCATGAAATCACGCAGTCATCAATCAAATTTGCTTTCTTCACCGAAATAACGCAAGAAAATGCTTACAAAAACTTTCGTTTGGTAAAAAAAATTCGCATGACGGCAACCGAGGTGGAATTTCTTGTGGTACTAATGTCAGCTACGAGATCTAACTAACATGTACATTTGCTGTCCAATGATGACAGTAATGTGACAGCCAACGAGATATATGGAATAAATGTAATTAATAGGCGGATTAATTGATTTTCCCCGGCGCTACACTAGATGGAGTTGACATATGCTTAGCCAGAAGGGAAATCTTTGTCGAATTTATACAAAAAGGCTGTTTTCTTCATTGCCATCGTAAATGATTCGTGCTTTAAAAGGCGCCAAAACGCGTACATACATGCTTATGTACCGCGCCATGTACCACACGAGGTCTTTTTTATTGTCTTTGCGTGTTGTTTGTGAAAATACAGGCTACTAGTTAATTTCTCTTCGGGCCTGTCTACAACAATCTCTGCCTGACACTTTTGCAGCTAGTGTAATACTGGCATATGGTTTTGTTATCCTATGACAAGAATGTAGCGCTTTAAACGAAATATAGCGGGCTCTGGTAAAATTAGATGTACGTAATAACTTCTACGTGCTCGAATTCTACCTGAATATAAAAGAAAGAATATACAAGAAAATAAACTACCAGTGCTTCTTAAGCCTTTGACAGGATTAGGTAAAAAAAAACCACAAAACAATTCTGTAGATTGCAGTCAACTCAAAACTAATTTTGAACCTGACTTTAATGTCATACATAGTTCTTGCCACTGACCTACATAAATGTGTTATTTTAGAATATCGAACGGTTTTCCTAGAACAGACCTGGCTAAATAGAAACAAGGGTTCATAATTTTGGTAGGTGTTACAGCTAATTTAATTTTAGAATCAGGTACTAACAGTATCACAATAACGAGTCTCTCTTTATGTTACTGACTGATTATTTGACTGGGTTATAATTACCGTGAAAGCAGAGGTAATATGATTGATAAATACATTTAAGTGTCGGTGACTGCTTGTTTATTTGAGAGGAAGTATACAGTTGAATTCAGCTATAAATATTTTCAATTTATGAAGAGATCCGTGTGTCACAATGGCAAGATGGGCTGGCAAGATGCAATTTTTGATACTTACTGTTTTTTTTTACTTTCTCCTCTTTTATGTTTGGACAGATTTAACGGTTGAGATTCGTAAGTTAATCTCCATTAGATTTGATTTTGACACAAGAATTGGATAATTCCATCTGCTGACAAGAGAGCGGAGAGCATAACCTGCGTTGAGGTGTTTTTTATTAGATTATGCATAGGCTAGAGCTGACACTGAACCAGAGTTCTATTAATGTTATTAGTGCAGTACAATAGGCACATAATTGTTCCTCGTAGCCCTTGCGCAATAATAATAAGACAGAACGTCTTCTCGGTAAGCGAAAATGGCGATTGTGGTCAATTTCATCAATAAATAATTCCCCCATGGGTAGACAAATCGTTCCACACACTAGTCAGGAAATTGATTCTCTCATTTCCAATAATTATAATCATTTTGCCGTTTAAAACATGAATAATTGGTAACGTACTTTTTTATGTCTTCTAATTAGTTTCGAAAATGTTCAACTAATGAGTTGGCTCTACACTAGTAGTTAAAACTGCAGGTATCCTAGAAAAATAACCACTTGTTACACAAAGACATAGGCATTTTAATAGCAAAAAGCATTACACACTGAGTTTACCCTTAGTACACAGCATATCCATAAAATCAACTTGGCGGTACTAGAACCTTCCAAACAACCGTTAGGGAGATCCACGTCCGTCGCCTTACGGGGAGTAAATAACCATTTGTCGTTTCACCAAATAAAACGTTCATTGTGCTGGAACCCGGTTTCTAGCTGCTTTATTGCGCTGCAGATGGTAAGCCTACCATTCTACACTCAACGTTCGGTTCCACACTAAGTGCGTATATCCGCATATTGTTAGCGCATTTAATCGTTAGACATTTTAAATGTATAATTACTATAGTTGAAATTAAATACTAACTAGGTATCCTTATGAGTGAAATACCATTCAATAGCAGTAAAGCAATGGAAATGTACCTAATTTTGTCTGAAAATATTATCGCTTCTTAATTGCGAATTTGATGTTTGTTTGAAAGTTTGTGACTCAATCAAGCAAAAAACTCTACCTGCATTTGTATGATAGCCCGTATGTATATTATCCGTTTTATCGTAAAAAAATCAGTGGTCAGTGTGACAATTAAAATGTTAAATATATAAGTATCTGTAGTTCTTCCTTGGGGTAATAATAAATAGGTAATAATAAATAGGTTGGGGTAACAATATATATGTTAACAAACGATTGAAATTTAAAAAGTGTGTACATTTAAAGCAGTACTGTATTATAAATATAATTTAAATTTTTCTAATTCGCGAATCTGTCAAAGGCGATCCATAAAATTATTGCCATCATCGGCCCCTTATTATTTATTGGTTATCCGAATTACTCGGGTCATTCATCGATAATGTTTGTCGGACACTTTTTTCTTTTCCGCGTAAAATGGTCCTTATACCTATTTAATAGAGTTTTAGTATCAAAGGTTCTGGAAACAAACATACCTTATTTAGTGAGTACTATTTAGAAACCCCTGATGTAATATGGGATGAACTTTAATATAACTAATATAATATCCTATATCTGGAATATATCAGTTTTATTAGTCTTTAGAAACACAAACAGTGAATTATTTTCAGTATCGTTTGATACGACTCCAATACTGAGTGAATAAGTAAAGCATGATTTTATTAATAAATGCTATTGACAAGGTCATTAACCTATCGAGAAAACAGACAACACGAGGTCTGAGCTGGGAGATCACAAAAAAATGTTGCATTCAAACGTTGTCGGCGTTGTTGTGACGGAAGGCGGTTTGCGTGCGATTAATGATGTGTATCAGTTGACATGTGTTCCTCTCACGCACCCGTTCCCGATCCAGGGTCTTCCAGGAACAACGGGAATTCAAGGAACCCCGCCCACTCGCAATAATATAATTGTACGCCTAAAACCGAACTTGATAACTGAAAGACGCCGCCGTGAACATGAAGATGCGGATCGATTAAATGGTAAGAAACAAAGGATTGGTGAA
>DWMG01003841.1:0-11477 GCA_018244855.1 Elbella merops
TTTAAGGTTCTACGATTTAGAAATATCCAGTCAGCCAATTGGAATTATACTACATTAAAGAAATTTGTTCAATTATTAATACATACATACCTCCACGCCAGGTCCTCTACGAGATAAGCAAAGAGTTATTAATACCACATCGTACACAATAGAACTTAGTGCCAATAGTCAAAATAAAAAACTAAAATAAACTATTTAAAGTAAACCTTACTGTTAGGGCAGTAACTATTTAACAAACTGAACCCGAGTATAATATATGTACATACATATGAACATGTTATACTTAAAAGTAACAATATCAAAGATTAAAATAGGGGTTAATTAATAATTAATTAATTATAATTAATGGGTTGACTCGAAGAGAATGTCATTAGGCATTAAGTACGCCCTTGTATCCCTTAGCATAAGGTGTTACAAAAGAATAAATAAATAAATAAAATAGGACGCATCAAATTCGCTACAGTAGATTATTATTTAGTAGAATGATGATAAATCAGAAAGCTGGTTCACAGACGCTAATACACCAAGGAAGCCAGTTTAATCAAGGATCCTCGTATCACGCTAAGATTATTCTGCTATGGGAGCCTTACAAAACTCAATTTAGTTGGAATCGGATCTTGCGGCGATCTCATCTACGAATCCAATGCATCCGACGTTGCCGAGTCCAGAATTATGACTTTTTGTTCTTTCAAAGTTAAATTTGAAAATGAAAATTGTAAGAGTACGATGAAAAATAAATATATAGGTATATATACATTTTAGTAATTAATGAAATTGAGAAGTGCTTCAGATTTTTAAAGATAGAGATGTTTCACAGTATAAACTCTCTGCCTAAATCGTAAGGGATCCTGCGTGACGGTATAATAATAAAAATATATTTATAGTTCAGGAACAGATCTCTATAAAGGAAAATAAGGCTCGTAATTTCTCGTTCATCATAAAACATCTGCCTACCCCGCTAGAAACCCGACGTGACAGTGTAATAATAAGGTTATATTTTTAGTTCAGTAATACATCTCCATGAGGGAAAATAAGGCTCGTCATTTCTCGTTAATCACAAAACGCGATAACGCTCGAAAAAAATGTTACCACATTTATCTTAACGAAACATATCGTATTTAATAACCTCATTTATTTCATTCTTATCTCCCGCTCTTTGTCTTTTGGATTTTGTCCGGTTCACGCGTGGTTCAGACTACAGTGCGTATAGTATTTATTGGTTTGTAAAAGATAAGTTTTAGAGAATAGTAAGTTTTTAAAAGATATACTTTATGAAAGATATGAAAAAATGCTACCACGTTCATGTTAACAAAACATATAGTATTTAATAACCCCATTTATTTAATTTAATTTTTATCTCCCGCTCTTACTCTGTTAGGGTTCTTCGGCTTACGCTTGGTCCAAAGTGCAGTGCGTATGTATTTATTAGTTTGTAAAAGATATGTTCTCAAGCAAGTTAAGTTTGTAAAAGATATGCATTACTTTCTGAGTACATTAGATTATTTAAGATGATATATTTTGAATTTGTAAATATTATTATTATTTTTTAATCCGCGTGTAAGCAATCATATTTAGAAATTTAGTCAACCTAATAACTATGAAATGAGTGAATGAGAGAATGAAATGAGTGTATGTATATAATAAATATTACGTCCCTAGAAACTTATGTTAATCTGTATGGGCATGTTTTGTAGAGGGCAGCACCAGCGAATGCACCTTACCATTTAGCACAAACTCTTGCATTCTAATCATTTCATATCATATCCTATTATGTAAGACGTGTAGTACGCACACTAGGCCGCGAAGAGTTTCTAACTAAATTATTCTGTTTAGTATTAGATTGGGGAACACAGATGGTCATGGAACGAAATTACCTCGTTCAAGGTAGATTGCGAAATCTTTTAGTAAATCTGTACACATAAAAATAATAATGATCGTAATAATAACCAAATTCGCTTTTTAAGAATTCATGACAGATTCTTGAAACCAAGGCCATGTTTTTTTTTTAATTCTGTTCATGACAAATTTAACGTAGGTACTCTACCCAATATAACGTACCCTACCTAACGTACCCATAACAAACCTAACGTCCCTTTCTGTAGAGATTTTAATGTTAAAAAGTACTAAGTGCAATAAAAGCAATAGTAACATATCTTTTTTTACAATTTGAAGGTTTTAGTGCTGAAAAGTACTGGGGAGCAATAAACTCTATCAAATATAACATTCCTGCACTGTAAAGTTTAAACTTTACATCACCAAAATGTTTGTTTCCGTTAAACTTCTCAAAATATGTCTCCCTTACACGACAGATGCCTTCTACGAGTAACTTCGCAAAATCTATCTACATAGTTTGAGGCAACTGTTCCTAAAATTAATAAATTTGAATATGAATAGAGAGTGATTTAACAGACAGACTTCATTAAGTTTCAGTGAGATCTTCGGCATTAGAAGGTACGTTTAGTCTAGACGATAAGACGACAATTAATCATTTTGGTTTCTTAACAGTTTATCAGCTTATTGACCGTGAAACTAATTGTGTACTGTAATTTAAATATACATAATATTGTCAGAAACATTATTATTTTAATTAAAATGTGTACAGTTATCTCCAGTGCCAAATATCGTCGAAATCGGAAAGTTTCAATAATGTAAAACATCACCAAAGTCAAATGTATTTAAAGATTGCATTAGACTTTTTGATATATAATTTCTGAGGTCAATTTTCACTTTGCAGGAAGTTTTATTTTATTAAATACATATAACATGAAAATTATTATTATTTATTTATAATTAACGAAATAATATTCCATATAGCATAACAAACATTGATGATACGAAGAGACTTACTGAGGCAGCATGGTCGTACAATGTGAATGCTCGTGGAGGATTCAAGGCGCGAAATAGCAACGCCGGGGCCCTCGGCTGTATGCAGGCTGCATTTAGACATTAATATAGTATAATTGGTTCTATCCGTGACTTCATTAAGCGGGATCGTGTGTAAGGAGCTCTATTTGTTTAATTGACACTATTGGAACAAAGTAATTGTTTCTCGCAGTTTCTGTTGATTATATTTTGACGCTGTGAAATAGTGTTTGTTTCTTCAATTTCTTAGACGCTGCATACAATTGTAGTTTAATTATTGTTATTGTGGAAGCTGCTGGATTCGTAAGACGCACGACAGGAAGGAGTGATGCCAATTAGCGGTGGTGGACATCCAAATGCTGCTGCTGTTAATGATGATGATGTGGTCAGTTCATTCGTTTGTATGACAACACGAGCCAGGGGGCTTAGGTTTGATTCCCATCCCATTATTGTGTATTAAATACGAATGTAATTAAATTATATACATATATTATTGTATTTAATATTTATTCCTGTTACGAAATATCAGAATAGAGTATATATGTAAATATTTTAAAATGAATACATATAACGTTGATTGAGTTTGCATCGCTACGAAACTAGTTCGCTAATTATTCCCTGTGTGATTTTATTACGGTCGCATAGTTCGAAACAGTTGAAGCCGTTTTTGTTCTGACAGTAACTAAGTAGGTACATGAAACAATGTTTCAAACTAAAAAGCGCGTTTATTATTTAAAGCGTTTTTCAGTGTGTGGAAATGGAAATTTCATATATTGTGACAGAGAAAAAGATCGACTGATAGGTTAATATTTTACGAAGTATTTTAAATCATGTGTTGTTAATCGTAATGCCTGAATATCTACTGAACTTGTAGTGATACAAGGTGCTAAAAAACCTTGTACTTAGAGATATGTCATATCATGGACTGCCCATAACAGAATTCTCCGACATTTCGGACATACATACTTATTACTCGCAACCAATATTCCATTGAGCGATCACGCGGCCAACTGCCTACGTGCTAGACAATCTGACAAAAGCTATGACTGCTGTGAGCAAATGTCCATAGTCCAATGTCACAGTAACGCCGAAGAACGCAGCAAATGGAGACGTATCACGGGGTTCTGTCCAAAGAAATGGATGATCATTGAACAACCACCATTCTATCAAGACTGGGAGAAAGAATACAAATTATTGCCGGCCTAAGAATATTCCGATATAAAACAAGGATATGGCAAGCACATAGCCACTAACTAAACATTTCCGTAACTTATATACCCATAAAAGGTTACAACGAAAACTACAAATAAAAATGTAACAAAAAATATACAATTTTTTTGTTTGTCTCCCAAAAGAACAACGCAACGGGCTCCGTCCTCTGTGTCTTGTGTAATAAAATCTGGCGTCACGCTAGTCCCTTGCTCCCTTTAGAACGGAGTACTTTTATCCTTGTCACCGATATTTTATTCTTCTATAATTTACTCGAAATCCCCGATTTCATTAAATTTCGGCTAGTTTATGGGCTCACCGACGTGTTTTTCAGGTGCGAGCGACTTATCCCGGGCAAGGACAGACGGTAAGAGTGGGAGGAAAGTAATTAATTTACACGGAAACGATCAAATATTCTCGCTTGTTTATGGTTTTTATTTTCGTTCAAAAGAATTATATTATATTTTTTTTCTATTTGTGCCAGCCATTAATAATACATAATTATTATGTTATATAGTTGTCAATAAATCAGGGAAAACATCTCGTAGTTTCTTATTAATAAATTTTCTAATAAATGCATTAGTATCAAAAAAGTCAATATACGAGTATGAATAAAATGATAACACATTTCTACCCACGCCCATTTCTACCTACCTGAAAATTTACGAGGGCATTTTCGCTCAAAGCTGTGAGTATCGCGGCGAAATTATATTTTCACGTAATCCTCAAGACGCGGGTTTTAATGAAATTTAATTAACTTTAACCCTAGTTCAATTTATTATCGTCCATAAAATCTAAAGTGTTTACGATAAAACGGAGCACCGCTGCGACTCTCGCGGCTTGCGGCCAGTGTTACTAGTGTCGCCACGCGTTAGCGCATTTAAGGGAAAATCCTATTGTACATCTACCTATTGTACATCTACCTATTGTACATCTACCTATTGTACATCTACCTATTGTACATCTACCTATTGTTCATCTACCTATTGTACATCTACCTATTGTACATCTACCTATTGTACATCTACCTATTGTACATCTACTAAAAGTACTATTGGTCGTTAAATATTAACTTTAACAAAATGTTGTTTTAGTTAACAAGGAATTATAAACAATTATTTTAACGTAACACACTGCAATAATGGATTTGAGCTTACTATGTAACCCATATTCAGAGGAAGATTATGTCCAGCAGTAGATATCCAGAGGCTGGTGTTGGCTGGTGTTGTTGCTGGGGCTGGCGGAATGTTTATCGGGTACTATAATTACAGTATATGTCACATTTTACTTAGAAATATGTAAAAGGAAACAAATATGAATATAGGCATGATTCAATTAATTAATTATTGTGAATTACTTGACTACTGTGTTCATTAAGACCAGGGCGAGGACAGGGCGCAATGGCGCTCATTAGGGGAGGCCTATGTTCAGCGGTGAAATGAAATAGACCGATGATGATGACTAGACGGCTGTGAAGGCTGGTTTAAAATTTTATATCTGAGAAAAGTAAATTATGATACAATTTTTTTTATTAACCAGGTCATAGTATGCACATATAAACGAACGTTTTTTAGTCAAAAACACGATAGCATATATTTTTCAGCGAACATATTTTTCATTGGAAACGTTGTAACCCTTGTGAAGGATACTGGGCGCACGGAAAAGTGTCAAATTTAGTATTTGTAGTTAAAGTCTATGGTCGGGGTTTGGGGTATTGTAAACTTTATACGTAAAATATATTCCAAAAATATTTAATGCAAACCTTTCAATAAAGCTAGATGCTTAAAAATATATCGATGTAACTGTTTATAATAGGTTTTATAGCAAATGTCTGTTTATCAAAAATTTTCGTCCAATTTCTTTCGAGTTGTACAACAAAATCATCGAACCTAAGTCTAGACTCCGAATCACTACTAGAAATTCTATTTCAGGATTTGAACCCAGGACCTCCCGATCGGCAGTCGAGCATGCAACCACTCGGCCAACGAGGCAGACAAATATAATTAGTTCATATAATTAGTCCTACTTACACACCATTGAGCTGTAATTTACACAAATATTCTGCGGCTAATTGTACGCTCGTGCCTTTAAATTTGGATACAACACGATAACGCTTATTATATGTATAATATGTACGTACCATGGCTAAAGTCAAATTTTTAACGTAACATATAGCATCACGCTTGTAATCCTCAAGAGGTAGACAGAGGAGTATAGTATACTCCACTTTTCACTAATTACATATATATCCGAACACGGGATAGTTAGTGAATGTATTGCCATACACTGGGCACAAATCCAGACGTCACGCTACTATTAGAAATTGCAAGTTAGAAAAAACAGAACCCGACCCGGGAATCAAACCCAGGACCTCTAGATCAGCAGTCGCGTTTTAACCACTTGACCAACGAGTAAATCAAATAACAGTTAGAATAAAACTCCTATTCACTTAATCGCTAATGAACCTGTGAACAACATTCATAGCTCATAGGTGTTTACATGTCGTAACCTATCATAAAGTTATATATATCTCTGAGACTGCTACGGTGCTGTCAGCCTACCCCTACTACCAGGACCCTCCTGGTATGATAATATAATAATAATTAAATAAGTTTACATAACATCCATTTAGTCCAGTTAAAGATAAGTGAAGTTATTATTCCCAGTTACGTAATACAGTTTAAGGCCAGTCGGAGGTCGTCTTGTCAGCTTAAGAAATTCCCAAAGCTAACTTTGTCAGTTGTCCATCTTTATCACTTCGTATTTCAACAATATAATAATAGACTGAGCCCTGGGCCTTCTTCAGCTGCAGAACTTGAACTACGCAATACGACGCTAATAGGGTGACGAAATACATTAAATCCTTTGATACCCACAGAATCCGTGACGTCAAACATAACAGGTATTTCTTATCTCTTAATAAAAGTATATTTTACAAAGAACACCGCATACCACAACATCTTATTCCCGGGAATATTATTTAAAATCGGGTTCATTTCAAAAGTTGGCTCATAAAAACCGCGCTATCCAGTTTAATACGTCGCCTGAAGGATTAATGGCTGTCCGAGTCGCGCTTGGACGTAAAAACGCGGGAGCAACTTTGTCTCCTTAATAATTTATCGTGGGTCCCTTCTTCGGGCCTTTTTACTCGTTTCTAATTATTACAAGGAATTCGTACAATTGACGCTACTAGCTTCGGTTTATTGGGATCACGCGGGGAAAGGGGAATGTGAGCCAACCTCGTGGCCAAATAATGAAAGAAAGTAAATATGACTATAAATTCTGGCCTATAGCAAGCTGCTCCTCTGTTCCATCCGACGTATACCTGACAACACGACTGGTGACAAGCGTGCGTAGAACACTCTTCTGCCTATCCATTAGGAGAAATACAGGCACGACGTTTCGTCTAAATTCTGCACTATTGATATTGATACCGGATACTGGTATTGTTGACGGCATAATGACTCACGATATTTAATGTGCAGTTGATGTAAATCGTTATATTTAACGTCGTACTGTTAATATTCGGGAAAACTTTAACACATTTCAAACGATTTTGTCTCATAATGAAAGGGTCCACCGATACCGAGACGCACGTGTATGAAAAGAGCGAGACTGATGAATGTAGAAGAAACACGTCAACTCTGTAAGGATAAAAATAATAACATTAATATATTATAATAAATAATAATACTAATATGTATATTAAATTTCTTTGTTCTGTGTCAAGTTGACCCGAAATCCATTAAACTTATATCATCAGCCACGTCGCCGTCATCCAGACGTTATTTTATATACTGTAATTTAAAGTTATGCTTATGAAATCCCACAATAAATTGTACAAAGTTCATTACTTTTTAATCAAAATTTTTAAGCAAATTCTTACTTATGTATGCAGTAAAACAACCGATGTTGATATATTACGGCTAATAAAAACTACAATTGCCTTCTTTCAAAAAACGTATATCCACGCATATGATCCCCGAAGGGGTAGGCAGAGGAGTATAGCACGTTTCACCAGTTACGTTTATATCCCATGGAATAGGTGGTGAGTCTAATGCCATACACCGGACACAGATCCAGACTCCGATTCACTACTAGAAATTCTATATTAGAAAAATCCAAAAGGACCCGACCCGGGATTTTAATCTAGGACTTGTCGCGCAGTAGCAGCTCGCGCGCATAGCAGTCGCGCTTGCAAACACTCACCACTCGACCAACGCGGCAGTCAGTTTCTTTCAAGTCTGCGTTTTAACAGTTGAGCTACGAGTATATATCACCATCATCATTATTATTATTATCATCAATCTACTCCCGTCCACTGCTGGACATAGCCTCTCCAATTGCACGCCACTGAACTCGATCTTCAGCTCTTCGCAATCCAACCGTTGCCAGCCACTCTGCTTATATCGTGCTATCTATAAATACAATATTTTGTTATACGACCACGAGTTCCGAGACTCGAATGACCGATACACAAAAGAGAAAGAATTAAAATGACTGCGGTTTCGTCGTCATAAAAAATCATTGCCCCATTAATAAAATTCCACACGGCAATTCACCCTTTGTATTTGCCCCTAAAATTGCTAGATTGTATTCTCAATGTATTAAGCACGGTCCAACATAACGTTGAACAGAAACATTATCACCACCTCTCGTCGTACAGGTTTCCGTGGGCCGTTTCCGAGATAATTTTCGGTCTCAGCACATAACCATCAAGTGTAATGAACAATTTCCACATGAAGACACATTTCGTACGAAGAGCATTGCCGTATTGACGAAGAGAAACGAGAAAATGCCAATTATTTCGTCAAGATGCAGATAGCATCTGAAATGCCCGTCAATTCGATGTCATTTCGCAATTTTAGGTTGAGTGATAAATGTTATTCTTAAATAACGAGTCAGAACCACTAATACATATTGAAAGAGCACACATACATATACCTACATACATATGTACCTATATAACAGCCCTTTTCTCCTATTTATTGTCTATATATTAAACAAGTGCACTCACACGCGGCCATATATATGTATATATACCCGTATATACACACACATAATCAAAAAGTTTTATCCATTTCACCATCTATAGTTTTTTCATTCATCATTCACAATATCTGCAAATAACCATGTGTGTATCTGATAAAATAACGAATCGCGGAAAGACCCATTTCATATTTAAGGGTGCTCCAATTGGCATGCTGTTCCTTTGTAACGGTAATGGAGTCACGTTGTACAAGAGCGAACTTTTATTGAAACCGTCATCCGTCGGAGTTGATGCACGTTTAATAAAGTGCCCGTTTCCAGAACTTTCGAAACATTTCCATATTGAAGTCCAAAATTAAAGTGGAGGGGGAGTGGGGAGGGGGGCTAAAATTGTCTCTCTTATAAGATTGTGAGTAATACACCAGGTTTTGGACACCTAATGAAGGTTGTTTTATTAGCAAATCAAACTAAGTAATTAGAACAGAAAATGTCCACATAACATATACTAATATCATATTTAGTGGAGAGAGATCATCATCATGAAGAAGTAATTGTAGTACCGTAATAAATTTGTTATAATCATAGAAGAAGCACTGTTTTAATGAAATCACTGAACCTGTTCAGCAATAGACACATGAACTTTAATGTAGTTAGGTCAGTTATAAGTTATAGTTATAAGTTAGTTATGAGATTCAGTTATGAGATAAAGCAGGTTTTATCAATTTAATACTAAACTAAAGGATCTTACTATAGAATAATTTTAATACTAAGTACTAAAAAAAGTATCCTACCAATATTTTGGATACAGACAAAGTAATACTAAACATTGTAAAACAATTATCTTAGCAATTAAATTTGATTATCTTTTGTCTAAGTAAATGCGTTTTTCTGTCCGCAAAACTACGAGTATGTTTAGGTTTAAGGGCAAAAATATTGTGTGTCATGTCATTTTTTAATACTTCAAAACGTGGCATATTCGCACTCAAGCCGGCAGGTAAAATTGTATCCGAGTGGGAACAAATGGCGTCCATACAAAGATTCGCATCGGGTTCCATGACTGTTTTGTCTCTGTCCAAACTTTGTGCTATCCTTTGTAATAAAATACACAACACAGACGTGGATTAAACTCCAAATTTATATGGTCACAGTTTTTGCTCACCGCCTCTCTATATTATTCTATACACAGTACCTAACGTTTAAATGAAATTTTATAATATTACTATATTATTATTACATCGTCACGCCAGGTCATTTGCGGTATAGGCAGAGAGATCCCAGTGCTAAAATCTGTATTCTTGCAGACCTTATATGTTCCTTCCGTATTCATCATACTCTTAATATATGCAACCTTGTTTCGGTGGCTTCTGACTGCGCCATCAACCAGTATCTAGCGTATTCTCAAGATAGGTGAGCCTTCCCTCTGTTTTTCCGCATAGCATATCTTCTTAGTCATTTTTTCATCGTCCATTCTCTAAACATGTCCAAATAGTTGAAACCTTTTATCATATTTACACCAATATTGTAGTCCATGAAGCATGATTCGTACATACATCGTAATATTAATAATAATTTAATTGATAAAAAATAAGACACGTAACTTCACGCCTGTCCCCAAAGAGTAGGCAAAAATGTCTAGTACACTTCCACATTTCGTCAGTGACGTATAAGTTCCACAATGGAAGAGGTGGTCAGCCTATTGCCATACACCGGACTCAGATCCAGGCTCCGAGTAACTACTAGAAAATCTAAGTTAGAATTACAGTTATTTAATATGAATTACAGTAATTTAATTTTAATGATAGTAATTCAAATTCAATCACATTTATTTCACTTTAATCACGATTATTTAATTTTGATAGCGTTTATTTAATTGGAATTACAGTTATTCAATTTTAATTATATTTATTTAATTTTGGTCATGTTTATTTAATTTTAATTATGTTTATTTCACTTTAATCACATTTATTTAATACCGATCACCTTTATTCATATGAATGAAGAATATTTTATATTCAGATAGCAGGTGAGCTCACGAACAAAAGGGAAACATATAAAGACGCCGTTGACGCAATATTCAAGTGACGGTACCTATATTGGTAAAGTTATCCTAGTAAGGACTGCACGTAGAATGACGTCAAACTGAATCTCATTCAATTACACTCACCGGCTGCGTTTTATTTCAAAGTAACTCTAAGAATGCTTCAGTGCCATGCCTCTGCGACGGCTACTTTTTATAGGATGAACAAAGTGCTTTTACTAAGACCTATCATCGTCTCATAATAAATTAAATCTTACATACTTTTATTAGGTTTTTGATTGTTCTGTTGAAATTTTTGTAAATCTATATTATTATGCCGTGTTTATGTAAGTACTTAAGTAATTAGTGTAATTGGTGTATAACCGTACTAATTATTTCA
>DWMG01003842.1:0-11477 GCA_018244855.1 Elbella merops
CCTCTCCAAATAGATATTTGTAAGATCATAATAACATTATTACCTTAATATTTATCTTATTGTAGGAGTGGTGAAGGCACCGAGAGCAGATATAAAAAGGGCACGAAGTCCGTAAATAGTTTCAGGTATTTAATTTGACATAGTGTGGAGGTTTTAGATGTAACCAACTACAGCCTGTTACGTTATTACTGATCTTATTAACGCCTCTCAGAATGAGAAGGAGGACGTCAGGTCTGTGAGGATGGGGATCTTTAGCTCTCTGAGCTCCTCGCCTGTCCCTTGTGGAACGTGGCGAACTAATGTAATAATAAACCTACGTATTGGAGATTTGCACATTATTATTGTAAATAAATATAGTTAAAAAAAACTAAAAGACATGCTTTAAAGCGCATCGAACTAAACGTGCGACCATGGAGCGCTTTGTGCCAGCCTTTTTTATCGTATAATATACATATAATGAGCACCCCACGCTTTTTTCACAATAAGTAATACTAATATTTTTTGTTCATTATTATTTTCCTACATATATTAGAATTATTTTCGATGTGCTATAAAACCGTGTTTTTTAATTTATTGAACTAAGTACATTTATTTTCCACTTTTTAGTTCGATTGACTGGTAAAAAAATACAGTGAAATAAAGTGACATAGGTACATACATACCTACAAGCAAACATGCAGGTGCAGCTAATATAAGGCTTGTAAAAATGGGATTTCAGTAGTAATGTTACGACAACATTTCAATGGGCGACATCTAACAGGTCATAAAGTAACTATTTATATGGTTGAATTTGTTTTTGGGAATTGGGACTTCCAAGGTAGTACACAGTGGTATCGTGGATGACAACACTACGTTGTTGAAGTCACAACTTCCTAGATGTCGCTGTTGCGTACAAAAATTAAGTAAAGGAAAGTTACACACATACATACATAAATACATACAAGCAAACATACAGGTGAAACTAATAGTAGTGAGTTAGTATAACATGTGTTTGGAGTTTAATAAAATATACGAAGGCCTCATTCGTTACACTAATAAAATAGTGAACACCGTAACACTCACGAAAATTCTTTATTCGATTCGTCACGGAAATTGCACACAGGTGCAGCCAAATGTATCGTGACGTCATAAAACACCCCCGGGCCGCACGTGAGGACCGCTAACGCGATCTCACGAGCCGCTGAGCCGCCGCCCGCTGCCAGATTCATTTATGATGTATAATGTCAACTTCCGCGTCAGTCTATCGAATGACCTACGTAACGTTGCACAATCATGTTAACGTTTATATCTTTACATTCTCGTACGATATAAGGATAATCAGTTTATGGGCGCACTCAATTCTAATAGGATCTTCGCTCAAATAAAAGCATTGTATCGATAGTATGATTCGATTTTAAACACAAATTTCAAACTAAAAAGCACCGAAGAGAACTTTACCGCGTAGCGCAATTATTTTCATAGATATAATTATATGATAGTCGTAACATACTGTAGGTATGCCCATGCACCATTAGTAGTTACACGACCCACAGGGGTCTGACGTACATATTATACAGGTAATATAAATATTATATATTGTACATACATAATTAACAAGATCAGTGCCGTTCTTAACAACATTAATTTCATTAAAATGTTATTGTATTGCACCAACACCTATTTACAGTGCAGATGAACATAACAAATTGACCGCCTCGTTGGTCGAGTGGCTGCAAGCGCGACTACCGATCGTGGGGTCTTTCTAATTTAGAATTTCTAGTAGTTACTCGGAATCTAGCTCTGTGCCCGGTGTATGGCAATAGGCTTACCACCTATTCCATGGCACGCAAACGTAACTGGTGAAACTTGCGAGTGTACTTACACTCCTTTGCCTACTTCTTTGGGGATTACAGGCGTGATGTTACGTTTTTTTTTTCGTTTTTATAAAAATAACAATTAATTACGTTTTTATTCCCGTTGTTATTATTATCACAATGGTTTTTATTTACTCAATCGCGGGGAGAACTTATAGCGCGCTGGCAATGCTGTTATTCTATCATTTTCCAGCCCACCGCACTAACATATTGAACCCCCTAGGAATGTGTGGGGCATCTTTTGAAAATCAGAAATTGTTAGTCAGCCAAATTCTGAATTTTAGCGCTAAAAGCGGACTAAATCTCTATTGAGGTGACTGACACCTTTTCAGATTTATTGTTTTTATTACTTCTTCAATAATTATCTACTATTTGATATCTAATAGGCAATTGTGTTAAATTTAGTGAAACAATCATTTACCTGCATCAACATCAATAACCTATACGATAACTTGTATCTATAAACGCCTGGAAGCCGTGTGCGCGCAGTAAATAACTCACGAGCGACTGCGCGGCGACAATCGCGCCATTGTGCGGCGACACCGCGCTGTTGCCGCCATTTTCCAAGTCACTACGCGCACATATTGGCTCCTTTGTGTTACAAGTCTACCCACGAGTATTTTTAGGGGTAAAACGATTCGTTTTTATAGACGTGTTGCTGTTGTTATATAATACTGGGTATTTTTGACTGATTTTTTTTTATATCGAGGAAGTAAATCCAATTAAATTAATAATAAAAATGACCGTACGACAAACAAAACATAAACTTCGCTTCGGTCAATTGATGAGTATATATTTTTAAACTGACTACAATAATATGTTATACTAAACTTACTTAACTTATAATGTTATTAAAGGATAGTTCCGTTAAAACTAACTTTAAAGTAAATAAAAATTATAACAATAAACGATCAATAGACAGCCAGTCATGCAAATAGTAACTGCGCCAAGAAAGCGAAATCATAATTTTAACCGGTCGCTATAAATTAAAGTTTACGAAATGCGCAATGTTGAATCTGTAACGAATCACCCTTTAGGCACGAATTATAAAACATTAGCAAGAGATTAGGGGATGTGTGCCGGCCGCTTAATTTACTCAGTGTCGTCATAGTGCACGATAATCCACAACGCACCCTCTACACCGCTGTGTTCACACTCAATTCCCAAATGTTAGTACAAGCGCTCGAGGCGATGAATCGGAAAATTATTTTTCGTAACGCGATGAAATGTTCAAATTACGTAGCTGAATTATTTGCCGGATTATTCACTGCGCTTTAAATTGATTTCGACTAAAAAATAAAACAGCTAATCTTTTGTGATTGTAATTGAGTTTCATGCCGTGTTGTCGAGGAAGTAGGACACAGGTCGCTTGTGAATGTAAACGGTTTTTTCTATCGCATGAATACATTCGTTCTAAAGCGTTACTTTGCAAATTGATAGGTGTCTTATACATGTAACTGATACGAGGTATTCAAATATTAGCATCATTACGTGTGTATAAAAATTCACACTGGTTACAAATATTTGCATAATCGTATCTGTAATAAATATTTTAGAGCCAGAAATACTGTGCCACATTGTGTCACCGAAACCCTTGTCAAGTGATAGCAGTGTCACCAGACTCTGTCACAGTGATGAACTAATATTTATATTGACTGCCTTGTTGGTCGACTGGCTGCAAGCGCGACTGCCGATCGGGAGGTTCTGGGTTCAAATACCGGGTCGGGTACTATAGGATTTTTCTAATTTAGAATATCTAGTAGTGTGACTCGAAGTCTGGATTTGAGCCCGGAGCATGGCAATAAGCTCACCACCTAAGTATTCCATGAGACTTAAATGTAACCGGTGAAAAGTGGGAGTCCACTACACTCTACTACACCTCTCTCTGCCTCTTCGGAGATTACAGGTGTGATGTTACGTTTTTTTTACGTCAGATGAGGCAGGCATTTCTTTTGTACGTTTTATAAGTATGCCTGTGCCATTTTCTAATCTGTTTAATAGTAAACATTTGCACATTACGAATCCCATAATCTAATGTCCTTATCGTCATTAACCATGTTATCATCATTCTATTGTTGAACACGAGCCACTTGGCCAGCAGTGATATCCTGATAGGTACTATATGTATAAAATCTAAAATTTTCTTAAACATGTGGCCCAAATACACACGAGTTTTTCAATGCAATGTGGAACCGACATCACGACATCATATATATGAATATGTTCCTATAGATCGCACGAATGTCTATAACTTGTAGTTGCAAATGAAAACGTGGTACAATTAGTCAAAGCAACAATTATGTCGAAGTGTATTGATGGTCGGTCGGCCGGTGTGAGTCTAAATCAAATACTCGGCCGCTTTCGGCGCGGCTCGGTCCGTGCGGCGCACAATTAGCGCGGCTACAGCGCGCCGCTCGCGTACCCAGCGCAAACAAACGTTGGACGTGTAGTCCAGGGCACGCGCGACACAATTTGGCATTTGGGCTTTGGAGTTAGGTGCGACGTTGCCACGAACAACCGCTCGCTGGTTTTGCGTAGTGGGATGGGGTAGTTGCGTGTTTTTCTCGAGTATCGCACGATCGCGCGGCCAAGTCGCGCGGCGCACGACATCGCGACAAATCACTAGAATTACGAAGCGGGTCTCATTAGTGGCGATATTTCATTTGAAAACAACTCGCCAGCACAGACTGTGCCACGGTGGACGGCCATTATAAGCTCGCTCCTACGTATTAGCCTAGATTGTTCATATCAATACTGAAAATAAATAAAAACCGTAAACATACGTGTAGTTAATAAGTATTTTAAAACCCTGCATATTTTATCAACAATATAAATATCTGCTATGTATGTAATTATAGACACGAACATTTTTCCCGTAGCAAGTTACGTTTTAGGCCCGGAAATCCGTTTAGGTGTACCACTTGGCCCAGGTCATTCACAGATATCTGTATTGGTATAGCCCAGTCTGTTGGATCAGTGGTTACTGAACGTGACTACTGAGTCGGCAGTTGTGTCTCACTCCCAGGACAAATTTAATGTGATGAGCACAAGAGTTGTTTTCTTTTTAGGTCTAAAAAAGTATTTATGTAGATAACGAAAGAGGTAAGTACATATTTATATGTATGTATGTAATTGATAAGCCGTCGAATTGCGGTAACATAGGCTCGCTTACAACAATATGATTGTCACTTCTTAAGTTATTGTTAGCACGTATAATTTTTGGGATGTGCAATCAAAAGTTAAGCTGTTTCAAGAAGCGAAACATGTAGCAAATATTTGATCAATTTGGCTAATTGTAACTAAACCTATTTGCGTCAAAGCGGCAACCTTGTATGTTCCATAATTTTCCATCCTTTTTTTTCGTTTCTGTGTGACTAAGAGCTTATGGTGATGCTAATTTTCGGCTCATATTTAGTGTAAACAAATTTTTGTCGGAGCAATAAACGAGCGGATGGCAGTTTAAACGGTATCGGTGCACCTCCCACTGTACACAAATCGACTTTTTGCTCCGGCCTACTCAAATATTAGGCCGGACACACACAGCACCGCCGAAAAAATACAGATAACGAGTCGCCCGCTACCGGTCAAAGTAGCCGCGACCGCGCTCGACGACCAGGGGCGGGGCGCGTCACGCACTGAACAAACCGAGCGACTCGCGCGCGACAGGGACGGCTGCAGCGCGCCGCGGGCCGCGCGAGACGGGGATAGCCCGGTGCTCGCGAACACCACTCATTTAAAACTGGATAATAATTGATGGTGAGCTCAAAACAAACAGATATGGCTGACAAAAAAGGACGGCTGTATACGAAATCTTCATTAGCGAGAGAGTCGGAAAAGGGGCGCCGGACGTTCTTAATTTAAAAATTGAATGCAATCGCGACCGTGAGTCGACGCTATACGAAACGGCGACGTTTGTTTAACCTACGCTCAAAATGAAGGTGATTAGTAAAAAAACACATTTCCAATTTATTCATGGAGATGATTTTTCATAAAACCAAAACAAAGCGGAATGACAGAGCTGAATTGGATAGACGTAATGAACGAGCGACGGTTATTAGCAAATTGCGACCGTTAAAATTAAATTAGTTCGCGGTGGCTTCACTTTGGTTCAAATTAATGACACAATAAATTTGGTGAAATCAAGTGAAGAATGAAATAACTGCGGCTCGAGAAATATCATTAGATTTTTGTTTTCATTAAAATTTTATATATATTTACACTCAATAACCGCTAAATACTATTAAAATTTATAAGCAGTTACTGCCTAAAACTCAATTTTAACTAATAAAATATTTGGCAAACTGAACACGAAGTAAACTTTTATTTTCATTAAAGCTTCAAGAGTTTGTTACTTAAAGTTGACATGACAGGCTGGTTACAAAATTCTTGAAGAGGCGCTTTTTATAATCTGTGTCAGTTTTTTACCGAACTGCGCTGGCGCCAATATTTTGACAGGCGGCCCCGTCGGCTACATTGAACAGACCTTCCGACATATTTCAATATTATGACATATTGCTAAGTGGAAGTTTAGATAACGAACCTTTTGGGGTAAGTGTTCTTTTGCGTAATGGAAGGTTTTGATTTAGACTTATCTGTTCGATTACATTATTCGCTTTTAATGCAGCAGACCTATTTTGAACAGATTTAATACTACATATTAAATTGGCTTGTTCGTGCCTGCACATTTTGGCGAGATAGGTATTCAGGTGGGTAAGAAATCTTAAATATTGCGGTGCTGTATTTATGCAGTATAATGATTTAGGCTCATGGAAAAATATATTTTTGTGATATTCTGTAGACCAGTTTTATTATGAATAGGTATGTTCTTCATTGTTAAACAACCGGAGGAAAAGAAATTCCTTTCTTTGGCATAATCGAACTGCTAGGTAGTAAATTGAGAAGGAGTTAGTTATGTACAGCTATTCTTCACAAATATCAACTGGACAACATCATTATTGTGCAAATGAAGCAACTTGGTCGGCGCCTGTAGACGTGTGACACAGATATACATTATAGATATGCAACTGTTGATCTTTCGCGATCATACTACAGCTTGTAATTAGGTATTTTCACAGTTGAGTATCAAACATTCCCATCAACCGGTCTTAGTCCACCGTGGACATGGGCCACTCACAAGAAGTTTTGCTTGTGTTTCCCACGCTGGCGAGTTGTGCTTACGCTACTGCCTCTCGGCGGTCTGGGCAATGCTGTGCTTAGGTAGACTGCGCTATACCGTTAGCAGCTTGTGGCCAGTGGCTAGAGTGGCTCTTGTGGCTAGAGCCTCGTCTATTGTATAGCAGGATGCACTACGGGTGAGGTCGACTTAGGCTCATAAGGTGGAACTTGGAACTCGTTACACCCCATCCAGTAAGTACCCACTATCCTTAAATATGTGCTCCTTGAAACATTTTTGCATACCTATTAGGTACACAAATTAACGTGAAATTATTTATGCGTTTAAAGTATCCTAGGCCACAATTTTGCCGTACGCTTAGGCTTTCATAAATACTTTAAATGAACTCTAGGCTGAACCTATTATAATGTAGCGACAAGTGCGTGGGAGTGGAGCAGCAGCGGGCGGCAGCGAGTCGAGTGGCCTTCGAAAGGAGTTTCGTATTATAATGAGTTGTAACAATTAATAGCGAGGTTGAAAACGATCTGAGCACATGTTCTTGAGGCGCGGCTCCCGTTACGTGTGTGGCGGCGCAGCGCCTAATGGCTTGTGGATTGAGATCTCGTTACCGCAAATTGGTAACTCGAGCGCGGGGCTCGGGGAAAACGTTCAATAATTTGGTAACATGTGAACATTACACTTTGATTATGATTAATATAAAATATTTCTATTTATTACAATATATTCGACATTAGTTAATGCAATATAATTTACACACAGGAGCACTGTAAGCTGTTGTAGATATTTTAAAGTACCTATTGTACCTAAGTGATGTCATTCAGGTTCAATAGCACAAAGCCCGTGTCCTCCTTTCTGCGTGTGGGTGGAATCAGCCTCACTCGTTAGCGAGTCCACGTTGACAGTCCACCGGCGCCAAAACTGCACTCAGAACTAACCTCGCGGTACACAAGAAACATGTGTTGGTCTTGGCCGCAATTTTAATTCTGTGCTATTTTAAAAATATCCTTTAAGTGATACGATGTAAAGGGCGTAGATATAGGTACTGTGAACGTTGACGGATGCAGGTGCCGAGCGAGACCAACACTATCTTGACCGAATGTTTTGGATACTGGCTGTTGGGAGAGTCAGGATTCTCCTTAACCAGAATGCATATACGAATAGAGTAACGAATGTAGAAGAAGCATGTCAGGTCTGTAAGGATAGATATATTTGGCATTCGGTGCTTTCTAATTATAGGTACTGTGATGGACCTTTTTTTGTTTACGGGGCACACCTACAAAAAGTACTCGGTTTCCTTGGAGTGATAACGGGTTATGTGGGACTTTTACCACTAATTAAAAATCCATCGATAGCGTTCCTTGGCGCTTTTAAAGGGGCCCCAGGATTTCCAACGGAACGTATCGGTGTCTTCCTAGCGCAACGCCCCAACGGGTCGATGGGCTGGACGATGCTGACTAGCATCTATGGTCGGTGAATGACGAACACAGACCACAACACCGTCTAACGACGGAGTGAGATCACCAGGGGGCAGTTGACCCCCTGAGACTGTCCGGGTAAGGAGGGAATCTTCGAGGCCCGCAGACTTATACCCAAGCGGCGATATGCCCGCCGCGGCGTATGAACGACAGTTTGTTTGTTGTTGTTGTTGAGTGACGTGACTTCAGTATTCGCAATGTAAAAGTACAAGTTTTAGTACCGAATAAAAATTAATGCAACACTGGTGAAAACACCAAGTGGGTAAAATAATTATTTGTTTGTATAAAATTGAGTATTGCTCCAAAGATACAGTTTACACGCACCCTCTCTAGTCGCTATGTAGGCACACAGCGTACTAGAGCACATACTAACCTGTAGAATCCCGTTCGAGTTGCAGGGCGTTTGTTTTATAGAATCATTATCTGTGGAATGCTACTAATTAATGTACTGGAAGCGGCGGTAATCAACGAGTCATTCCGTTTGTTATTGGCTTTTTAATGTCTCCGCTATAAAATCGGGATTAATATGAAGTAATATGATGATATCGACGCCAATAAAGTTGAAGCTCATCAAGTTCAGCTCTTTTAGATTTTTTACCCTTTTATTGAGAATTGAGTGATGTTGTAATTAGTCTTCAGTTCACAGCTATAAACCGTGTGCCATTTACACGTGCGCATTTATAATTTAGTTATATATGCATATGTGCGTAAAGCTGTGCCCTGCGATCTCCAACCCGCATGCCCAGCGTGGAAATTACGGCCATAAACCTCCCTTTCGGGGAGGCCTATGTCTAGTAGTGGACTAAGATAGGCTAATGATGATGATGATACATATGATTTATGACATACCTACATATGTAGATACCAGCCGCCTACAGACGTGACGCGCTTCTTCAACATTCACCACTCACTTCAACTTTCAACTGAACTTCAAATGCCAACAGCAAACCGGCGCCGCGGAGAGCAAGTGTCACCTCTGACAGAAATGTTTTATGCTCGTCCTTTGTCTAAGCAACCTGTAATTTCTTTCGCTTGTTTACTGATAATATATACATCTTTAATTCACTTCGGTGTCATAACCAGGTTAGATATAGATGTTTTAAGCAGATTTAAACGCGTCTGACAAGCTATAAACATCGTTAGGTACTCCGAGATATTATATAAATACACACTGTATAGACGATATTTAATAAAATATTTTAATGTTACTTATTATGTAAACGGTGAAATCAATCAGTTAGGCACATATCTACCCGGTACTAACATTCCATACAATTATTTTTGTACTTGTCAAAATAATGGTCGGGATATGTAGGAAAAATGACAAATGGAAGAATGACAAATGAGATACATATAACACTCGTACCATACAAATGCTGTTGGTTGCAGGTGCTGAAACAAGACTACTGAAATCGTATCGGTTCAACAACTGATTTGGTTTCTATGAAACTAATTGCAAATCTTTTTTTTCTGAAACTTTTCGGCTGTTCACTCAAAACTAATATTTAAGAGATAATTAGTAACAAATTAAATGCAGGATGTAAAAGATAGAGATTCGATCTGAGATGGAAAGTCTGAGTATGTACCTAAGTACTTTTTTACTATTAAATGTTTCGTGAGTGAGAGATAATTATAGATGTACCGACTTAACTCACGTGCGTTTTTTCGGGATGGCCCGACTAGTTTCGGACCTGTACGAGGTCCTTTCTCATGAGCTCCCGACGTTTGCAGCGAGGACGCGGCGGAGACTGAGCCACAGAGTAAGAAAGTAAGAGGCCTAAGTACTTATTGTATATGCAAGAAATGTATAAACATTACTTGTATAAACAATAACAGCAAATATATGAAAAAGGAAGCCTTGCTACAGAGCACGCCGCGAATGTTGCAACTAAAATATTTCCGAATGCTGACATGTAAATGTACGAGTACAGGCAATTACTACAACAAGTTAATTAAAACATTGGTACAAACAAGCATTGCAGTAGAAATGTCGGAATAGAATTTTGAGAAAGCTTTGTTGACATCTCTTTGTTGGTATTACTTATCACAAAACGCAATACCTAAGATCATTAATTAGTATCTAATACCTATGGGGGTAAGAGTTAGCATTTGTTCTATTCGAGGTTCGTCACAGCTTTACTACTGATAAGCCCCAGACATTCCCCTCTCGTAGGTAGGTATACGTATGCGTGTATGGGAATACATTTGAGGCCGAAATACAAATAGTTTTAATAACAACCTCCCTGTACCAGTACCTAATGTGCATGGCTGGTGTTGCCTGCGAACAGAGCCAGTGTCTTGTCGCGCTTACGGCAATTATGTTCATAAGAATTCCTTTTGTAACCACGTTTCTCTCCTTTCGCTCTTCTTTTCTTGTTTGGTTTCTTCGTTACGGCCTCTTAGTTGCTATATTTGCGTTTAAGTGGACACACAAACATGTCCATTAGTTTAGGCGGCCGATGAAGCTCCGTCCCGTTAGATACGAGCAATTAGTAATGAGGCATTATTACCTTTTAAGCATAATGAAGTCCACCTTTTAGCAACAAAACGCATAAACTGGAGTCGTTGAGCGCGCGGTTAATTCAGCTAATAACATGGTTCATACAAGTCGGTAATAACGTATAGCGACTAGCGACTACCGACCGGCCCGGCGTCGCCTTCATACAATGCGCTTTTACAGCGACGAGCTAGCACAGCTAGAGAACAAGGATATTTGAGGCTCTGCCGTGCTCTCGGTAGTGCACCAATGTCGAACACGCGATAGCACACTATAAATTCTGGTTTTGATCTCATTTTTTAAATTTCTGATGTCATTTAAGATATTGAATTGAAATATACGCGCGGAGGACAAATTAGGTATAAAGTTATTATTTTTAGTTTTTTTTTTAAACCATTACAATTCCACTGTTGGAATACGGGTCTCCTCTCATATTGAGAAGGTTAAGACCATATAGTCTGCCACGCTGGCCAAGTGCGGGTTGGCAGACTTCACACACCCTAGAAAATATTTTTTTT
>DWMG01003843.1:0-11475 GCA_018244855.1 Elbella merops
TGGACATAGGCCTCTCCAATAGCACGCCACTGAGCTCGATCTTCAGCTCTTCGCATCCAACCGCTGCCAGCCACTTTACGTATATCGTCACTCCACCTAGCTGGAGGGCGTCCTACGCTACGTTTGCTAAGTCGCGATCTCCACTCCAGAACACGTCTGCTCCAGCGGCTATCGGTTCTGCAGCGATAACTTTGCAGACCAATATCTTAAAAAATAACAAAAGCTCTTTATTCAAACTCCACTACACAGAAGGTGCAACGATAACTTTTAAACAAAATTAAGTCAAAAATCCGAATTTTTTACCGATTCCTCGTGCGAAATAGTGACTATGTTATCTTTGCGGTCACCTAACTAATGTATTTTCGTTGTCGATTCGAATCTTTGTCTCATTTAGATATTTGTGAAAGTATTTAAGATTACTGAGCTACGAGATATGTAGTCGTATATAGGCCCTCAAGTTACAGTTTCCATTTCAACAATAATACCCAAGACAAACGCAAAACTGGTAGCGTAAGCTTGCACTTATTTGCTTTTAAATACAACAGGTAAAACTATTTTAAATAACAGACCTAAATTGAAAATATACATACGATCGTTCCTCTTAAATATCATGACAACGTCAATCAAATATCCAAAATCAAATTTTCAAAGGCGTCATTATTTTGATAAACGAATTATGAGCAATCACATCGCAGTGGTATTTCATCAGCATCAAAGGGCTTAAAGTAATATAATGACTCCAATGTGTAAAAATTGTGATAAAATATACTAGGTATCGTTCTTTGCTTAAGTGGCCGATAAGGTCTGTAAGAAAGAAAAGTTATTTTTTTAATTAACACATTAAAGGCAAGATATCTTAATCTTCGTGGCGCCAATTCTTGAAAGAGCTTACCCTTTGATAACAGTCTCGACTCGACATCTTTATCAAATATAACCGTAGGGCATTCCTATAGATCGGGATGCGTTATGCAAAAAATCCATTGGCTCTCCCTTTAATTAATGGTCTTAAGGAATACATTTTTTTTAACTTCAGACCACCTTGATTCACAATTACCTACATATTTTTTGATCTAAATCACGCGTTTTAAGAATACTTTTTAATAATTGTTACATAGTTTTTTGACAAATACATAGTACCTTGATAAATAAAATATATTTTTCTCAGTTCAAAACTCAGTTAAACAATTCTAGACATTTATACATGTGGCTCGCTGGAATATAATAATTTAATTACTTTATTTGTTTATAGCCTCGTGGTTACCTACATTACGTTATGTCGTAGGTACCTGTAACAAATATATGAAAAAATTAACAAAGCCCCACGTGAACATGCAAAACAATACTGTTAATAGTACGATATCTGCGTGTTTTGAAACTCTATTAAGTACTTCAACATATATTTAGAAAAATTACGCAGTAAATATATGTAAAAAAATATTTACATATTTTACATATTTTTACATTACATATAAAAATATTTACATATTTTACATATTTTTACATTACATATAAAAATAGTTACATATTTTTATATTACATTACTTGTAACAGTACTAAAGTTTAAACTCTATAGTTAAACGTGTTTGTCTATATAAAATATAATAGTTATGATTGCAACGTGGGAACCAGTGTCCGCAACGGCAGCGACGCCATACCGCCCGGCGATAAATCACGCGAGCAACCAGAGATTTATACCACTTAAGCGGTAATTATGTTCCGAATATATGTAGACAGCAGCAATAATATGTACGTCGGGCGTTCCGTATGATAATTTGTACGGTAAATATGCATATCGGATGCAAGTGTATTAACATCTGATAGCTATATTCGTCTTCGTTAAAAACAAACTTTATCAAGCGAGTAGGGGAAGACGACTTCTTTTAATGATTCCGATGTACTAATAGACATGTGCATATTGTGTATAGGAGACACGTAGGGAGAAAACTCTTAAAATCATAGATTATTTAACCAGCAATAGTATATTTGGCTATAGCTCACCATCTACTCCATGATGGTCCACTGCCTTCTTGTCCGAGAAGATACAGGTGTGATGTTACGTTATTTAATCAACTTGCGGATGATAAAGATTTCAACCTATTCCTGGGTCACATGGAAGTGCCTTGAATATCACGAGATTCCAGTCTAATTCCATTTTGCAATTTAATTTATTATTTAATAGGGTTGTTGCAGAATAAAAATACAGATTTGCGCGACTACGTCATCATATCAAGAAATTATATTGCGTACTAAAAATACCTGTTTAAATTGTATAATAATATCAATCACCCACTTTAAGATAATGAAAAAGTCAATTAAAACCAAAAATATTGGTACTGCTTTTTATTTTTGAAATTTCCCTAATTCATCAGCAACATCTTTCACCAACGTCGACTGACATGTTTACTGTCAATATTTAGGTAACGTCCACAGTGATCTCATAGATCGGGATCTCATAGATGGGTCGGAAATATAGGACTGAATGCAGTTATTTTATTAAACATAAACACTGTAGTATCATAAAATTCACAACATCATCAACTCCATGATCCTCTACATGGCGCAGAAGAGAGGACCAACTGGCGAGACACTATTAAGAAATTAGTGACGCAAAGAAGCCACGATTCTGTGCAGTGAGGGACCGAATCACGAACAAAAAGAATCATCATCAAATTTGGAAGAAGTTATAGAACGGACAACGAAGGAGAAAATAAAAATGAAACAAACATGGCTACCAAGACTTTTGGCTACAAAAGCCAGTGCCGTATTTTTGGCCTGTGTTGTGGTCAGTCGTTCATAAGTTTTCGATAGTACTTCCATAATTGTGTTCGTAAACTAGGATTCAATGCTGGATGAAAAAAGATCTCATTTGCCTGCTATCGAGCGGCGACAAGACTGTTTTTTAATTAATTCGAGGCTAATATTGACAAGTTGATGACAAACCATCAGATTGTTTTGTTTCATTTGTGTTTAAATTTAAATAGAAATGTCTTCGTTTTAATTTGAATACATTTCTAAATATATTATTTATGGAGCTGCATTTTATTCTCTTTATTAATACAATTTATTTGTACGCGTTGTCGAGAACGAATTTGTTCGCATGGGATTAGAAATGCAACCTTTTAGCACAGTGAAAAATAACCTATGTCTGCCCTACATTTTTAAACTATTTTTATGTCATATTTCTAATAAATCCGGCTTGTAGTTGAGTGGCTTAAAAGAGTGTAAGTTTCAAATCAGAAAAAAAGGTAAGACTTATATGAAACACTGATATATGTATTTAAATTAAAGTCCTTCCGACGGGCGCTAAGAAATAATTGGATCTCAAAGTAGGGAGTAGACGAAAGAAGTTTGAGAACCTCTGTACTATAGCAAAGAAAAACGATAAAATAAATTTCATACCAAATTTGTTCGCCACCGGCAATGCTGTGGAGGGCCACTGTTTAGAGTTTTTACTATATTTTCTACTAAAAGGTTACTATCTCCAAATCTCGTTCGCATGATTTATCGCTCGGGTCTAACCTAATGCTGCCCTAAACACTTGTTAGCGTTCAAAGCAGATTTGCATGTTGTTAGGAAAATTAGAAATTCATATTTCTTGGGGTACCATATCGAAACATGACGTATTTCTTTCTTATTTGACGCTCACATCCGGCTAATGGAGTGTAAAAAAGTTTGAAAGTGATGTTTTAAAATTTTTTTTAAATTTCGGCAACATGAAATAATTATTTGACTATTAAAATATTTAGACAACCTTATTTTAAAACGCTTATTTTCTGTCAACATAATTAAAAAGTATTTTTCACAATTAAAAATAAAGACATTTAAATGTATGCGGCCAGCAAAAAATTGCTTCGTAAATAAAAAAGTTATCGCGAACTTTAATGAACCTGCAGACATACTTTCTTCTGTTTTCGGCATAACAAGAAAACAGAATGTTACTACATTATTAAGTATCGGAATTTTACTGTTATGGAAATATTTTATGTAATCTGATGTACTAATTCGATATTGTCTTATTTATTTTTCCTTTATCTCAACTGACAAATGTTGTATATTGAATCGAAAAATGTAAAAAAATAAAACAATTTAACGTAACTTCACGCCTGTAATCCCATGTAAAGGCAGTAGGCAGAGGAATGCAGAACACTCCCACGTTTCACCGGTTACGTTTACGTCCCACTATGGATCGGGCATCGGCACTATGCATCGGGCACATATCCAGACTCCGAACCACTACTAGAAAATCTAAATTAGAAAATTTTGATGTGTTCGACCCGGGAATCGAACCCGGGATCTCCCGATCGGCAGTCGCACTTGCAACCAACACGACTAACGAGGCAGTCAGTTAGATTAGGTTAGGTTAGACAGGCTAGGCAGGCAGTTAAAACAATTTAAGTTGCAATATATAGTTATTTTATACACTTACTTGACTCTGGAAGCTGTTACTAGATAAAAGAATGTAATATGAATATAAATTCTTTCTCATGTGAAGGTGTTACGGTATCTGAAGCAGGGATTTTACAGCAATCTCTAAATTAACATCATCGGTCCCTACTGCCAATTGCACTCCTCCCGACTCATACGGACACTCAAAAGGACGAATTTTATTGTACTTTTTACGAAATAATTATTTATTTTCAAATTCAAGTCAAGTCCTTATTTAAATTGTGTTTATTGTACCCTTTTTGTAGTTCAGATCGAACATGATCGAAAAGTATCAGAGTTTCTTATTGTTGACCGTATTATGTGTAAAATACAGGATACAGGCTTTGCAAATCGCTGACAATAAAAATAAAATTATCGTGATGTGAAATATTGCTATACAAAATATTTAAATTGTACTATAATAACACAAGTCAATTAAAATATATTATCTCATATTCGTTCGTTGTTCTACCAAGTCGTATGTCGCGAAGTAACGCCGTCGGCTCTGCCAACCGCCCAGGAAGCGCGACTCAACGCGCGAATAAGAAATAAATTCTTGGCAAGCGTAACAAAGGTAAAGTAAAAGGAAGCGGGTCGCCCCTAGGCTACGTGGAGCCGAGCTGAGATCCACAGAATAATACGCGTGCCTTATGACTCCCTAGAACCTTCCAGATATACACTAAAAATGATAGTACGAGTACGTAATGTAGCTTGACATGTAATCACTAGGTAAAACATCGTGCCCTCTTCAAGATGTTTAGTAGCAGTTTTCTGTACAAATTAATTATTCCTCGTAACCGTACATATGCAAATTAACTTACAAAATTACAAACATTACAACGGACGTAATATTAAAATTCATTTTACATTGATGTAAATTTCATATGTGATGTGTGAAGCAATATTTAAGAAAATGCATTACTTAATTAAATTATGATGTCGATGTACCATGTCGATGTAGCGTCGGCCACCTAAACCTAATCACATGGAATAAGACTTAAAATAATTAATAATTAGCTAATTTTAATGTCTGTTTTCGTAGATAAAATCCATGAACGTGAAGATACAACTAAACGGGCGAGTCACAAATTGTTTCAATTGTTAGCTGAATCTATGTTCTGTACCTTTTTCAAGCTTCCAATTAACGTCAGAGAGTAAATAATAAATCAGAGAAGACTCGAACGTCGGTAAATGTTCAGCGACACAGCTTTAGGTGGAAGCGATTTGTCTTACATCGTCTGATAAATATCAGCTTCATCTAACATGGGATCTATTGACCCTATGTTTAATATAAACCAGCATGGCGATGTCACAAAACCTGGCCAGAACATAAAAAGCACCACATTGACCATGTTAATTCGTCTCCACACAAACGTGTTTGTCCGATAGCCCTTAATTCAAAAGTGTTAAAACTTGTACTCTTGTGTAACTATTGACTATTTGCTATGAAAATTTAAAAAATAATTCGAAGAGGTGAAATATATAAGCATCATGAACGAGCACAAGCATTATTTCCAAGTACATTAGAGGAAACTATCAAACCGCGCGTATAGTAGAGTTGCTAAAACTCTACATTTTGTACTCAACGCGACAAAAGCGATTACTAAATGACAATAAATAATTGCCATTCTGTAGTACAAGGCATATATAGGTACTGCTTTTTTAAGTTGGCGTAATGTTTATACATTAAGTGTTAAAGCATTTTAATGATGTAATTATTTGTATAAAACACCCCACGTTTGCATTACTATTCCGATAAGTCGACATTAATAATGACGCAGCTGGATTCAGTCTGTACGTACTTTTAAGTACCAAGATCCGAAATTAAAAGAACATGATCTTTATAAAGAGCTTTATCATTTATTGCAATTTACAGTTATTAAAACCCGTAGTTACCTGGAAGACATAAAAACTATACTTTGCAATTAAGTTGTATCCAAAACGGGATGAGACCTGAAATTGTCTCTTGAGCACACGCCGACTGCAGCCGGAGCAACAGGCGCTGAACAGTCGGCTAAAGTTATTTAGAAGTATGAACACGCCTCGCGAAAATACAAAGAAATAAACATTATTTATTGTGGACTTTTAAATCTAAATATACTCTTGACATGGAACACTGTGCACAACAGTTTAAACCATCAAATTTACTGGAATTAATCATTATACATCACGATGTTTATTTCACTTGAGCAAACAGCCTGTTATTTTTTCCATTTACCTAATAACACATTTGTTTTCGACTTTTTAATTTTATGCAGTAAGTTATCTCACCGTTAGCCCGAGCCCCGGGACACAAAGTAATAAGCACGTGAACTCATGTGAAACCGCTTCCAATATATTTACGTAATTGTAAACGAAATTGTTACATTCGCGTTAATAATCAAGCAAGGGACATGACTGAGCCTGTGCATAAATGCAGCCGAATTACTCAAATTCGTAATCATAGTGAAAGTAATAATACAATACAGTAATCAAATTCGGGAGCAACTAAAATGATACATCTTCTTCCGGGCCAGGTCGAACAATACCGTAAACGCTACTATATTGGAAAGTGAAGAAATAATATTTTCATTTCCTGTTTGGTGTGCAACTAAAATTTTGGAGAGCAGAGTTTTTGCATTGTGCGCATACATCCGTGGGAGCGGCTACCTGGCCCCCGCGGCGCAGTAATTTCTTATAAATCGACATTGAGTGAGATACTCGGAGGAGCGGGGCCTTTCCCGCAGCGCGGGGTGTGGGACGCGGCCAGCGGAGATCTCGCCAACAATGACGAACAATAGCGCACATGATCTAGATTAGTGACGCGTATTGTGTCGCCAAAGGGTTACCCGCTTTGTGCTCCATTCAACCCGTGCGCCCGCGCATAATGTGAATAACCCGCAAACATCTCGATACTGAAATCGCACGGATTCTATGAATTTGTAAAGAAAATAAATATAACTTTTGACAGCGGTCCACGCATCAGTGCGATCTTTATTTGCAAGATGAGAATTGAAAACACTGATACGCTTTAAAAAGATTCCGCTTAAATGGAATACCTTTGTGTAAAACTCTGTGGCCATTCTGATTATCATGCATATCGTCAAAAATTCCATTCGTAACTATACCTTGGGGCGACGCTCACAATTAATTTTCATTAAGAAAGCTAGCAATCTAAACTTTAAATAAATTAATGCTTTTCATTTGACGTGGCAGAGTTAAAGATCAAGCCATGATTTGATATATTGTAATAGTTTCTAATGATGCGTTTTTGACTAAAATTAGACAACCGATAATTAAACAATTTTAATGGGGTACATGGACGTTATAATTGCTACAAGGGATGGTCAATTTTCAACCCTACTCTATGTATTTAATAATTGTTAGAGGGATAGAATTTATATCAAAAACTTATAAGTTTTTTTTTAATTTGTAAGAGCTAAAACCCACTAAAAGAGTAGTCAAAATATTTTATGGATGTAAATGTTAACACTTTGTTAAATAAGATCGGCCGACGTAAATCATGGCTTTGTGCGCCGTTATATTTGTCCTCGTAAAATACGGATATTATGAATACAATACGTACGCACTAAACGCAATAAATTTCTTCAGGTTCTCATTGATTGTATCGTGTTAAAAAAGACATGTATCGTAACTATTCCTTAACTGACTTTTTGGGCTATCGTAAAAAATGAATGAGTAGCATCCAGCGCTGTCCTTAGAGCACCCAAAGGTTGACAAAATGTGAAACGATTTGTCTTACGAATATAGATTCCATCTCAGTCCAATACAGTTTTTTAGCGGCTCGTCTAATTTGTAACACCTGTATCGGTAACACATTTTTTCTACATTCGAAAATCAAAAACCAATTTTTAAAAATTCAACCAGTTTTCAACGAGTTTGAACGCAAGTAATATTACGGTTTTATTACATTTAACACCATTAACGGCATGTACGGAGATATACACAATCGGACGGTTTTATTCAAATCAACCCTCTTAAATCAATATAGAACCATTCATCACGGGCACGACAGTCCTTTTGTGATACAGAGTAGCTTTGTCACAGGGTATTCAAAGGAAAGCATACTCTAACATCAATAAACATTCAAACTCTCTTTGTTTGTACTGTGTTTAGAACTGATTAAAGTGAATTAAATGAGGACGCGAGCATTACGATGTCGTTATATCAAATTAGATAATTAAAATCGTTCTCGCCTTTGGTGGTAAAATGCTTTGATCCGTTTATCAAGAAATTCTGAATTAGATTCGTAGCTTTCCTGTATTTTATTTTCTTTGCGACGTCACCTAGATAGTTAAAGTGATGTAAAGAAACTAAAAGCATATCAAACAATGTAACTTTTTCTTACGGAATTGTACGCAGAGCAATGACGAGCAAAAAACTGGCGGAAGAGGATGGGGCCTTCCAATATTAGTTTTATATATGCCAAAAAAAGACTGACACTTGAGAGGGATTGTCGATCAGAATATTAATAATAATGGGAACCCTTTGGAATGGAGAATTATTTACGAACCCTTTCGGTGCATTGTGGAGCACCTGATGCGGAAGCTATTCGCGCACTTCGTGGGAAATTTGATTTTTATTCTGATGTCACGTCGCTCTCATTCTCATTAAGATTTTTTTACTGCATACATCTAAAGTTATATCTATATTATACAACGTAATTCAACGCTACGGAAACTTTGTTCATTTTTTTTAATTTACGTCGTAACATATATAGTTTTTGAGGAGACGTAAAATTTAATGTCGAAATCTAATATTAACATTAAAGTTACGTTCTTTAATTTATATAATTGCAATAATAGTCATTTCTGATCATTATAATACTTCATCGATATTAGTTTCCTTTAAAAAAGGGCGGTAACGTCTATTATTGATATTTTTAAATGGACCTAACATTTTCTAATTGTATTTATTTGTTGTAAATGTGGCCTGTGTGACGAACAAAACTTTAAGAAAAATGTCCAGAAAAAAGAAAAATCCAGGAATTATTCATATTTATTATTTTAGAGTATATAAACGTTTTCTAATGAATATATATACAAGTATAATCATAAAATGCAAGAAAATTACTTAGTTATAGATATATGTACGTGCCATACCTTACGGTCACGTTCTAAATAGTCGACAATGACATCTAAAGTGTCTCTACTGTCTGTCATTGAAATATACACCCTATGTCTGGGGAAGAAAGGTTATTCTCTATTCCATTTAGTTGATATCAGAAGCCCGCATGGAATACCTCAGTACATAGACACGCGTCAACGCCTTGGAGATAATGATATCTGAATTACACTTGACACTGAGTGTAACGCGTGCTTTCAAACGACGCTTTGTTTGACAAACATTCTAGAAAAAAGTAGTAGCTATGTAAATACTTACTGAGAAATGTTTTTGCGGTACGCTCAATGATACAACTACGGTCACTTAAACTACATAAATTTTAAATTTTACTGTAACACATCATGATTCATCACAGTACATGGACTGTTCCATGTCTGTACGTGTACAAAGGCAACCCGTTAAAACTCGTAACGTAACTTTAGAAGAACTTTCCTTCTGTCTGGCAGATAGCTAAGCAAACCCAACAATTTTCTCCTTAATGTTTTGTCACTCCCCTAACACTCCCGAGTGTCGGGCCACTTATTCTAATGTGACGGAAGCTAACCAGCTTTTGATAATTCGAGAGCTGTCACAACAGCGGATACAGTCCATTTAAGCTTATTTCGGCTAATTGAATCCTAGCGCATTAAGCCTTCCCAACCCGTAATCCTTTTTATGATACTCATGCCGCCTTTTTTAATATCTGCCCTCAACTGTCTCCTTAAGTAGACTTTTTGTATTGAGGCTTTATGAACCAGTTGCAGCGATAACTTCTTATGAATTTAAAAAATATTTCACTCTCGTTAATTATTATAGTATATTCACTTAACAGGAATATTACTTTCTCACGTGATGTACATGTACTCGTATATTTATAAAATATTATACCAGTTATTGTCGTTGTCGTTCCAGTTATTATCGTATACTTATCGTTGAGTGTTTCTAAATGTTAAGGTTCCATTAATCTTGAAAAAGTTTATAGTTTTAAATGTGTACTTTTAAGTAGTTTATGAAGCTTTCATAAAACTCATATAGCCAAATTAAGAAATTAGGTATTTCAACACAGTGAAACTTTTTTTTTTCGTTCAACAGAAATTATTTTACAGTAAAACTTGCGGGCCTGTACCAAATATCAGAATTGTGACATTTACATAACTAACTACCACATTCGTCACAAACTCCAAACTACATAAAACCTTAACATTGAACATTCAGATTAGCTTTAATATATTCTGGTCATTACCATATCGCTTGCAGTTAAGTAATGAAAAGCACAAATTTCGTCAGGTGACAGTAACATGTAAAAATCCAGTTTCCTATGACATGGACAACGATAAACATAACGGGTAAAACATTAAATGACCATTTTATCGATAGTGCTGGTACTTATTTTGTGTTTAAGCAACGTACATCACTGATACTCTAATGAAAGTTATAAAGACATTCTATCTATATTCCACTTTTATTATTTTTTTGATTATCTAACAGGCGAACAATTCAGCACATATTAGGTTTTCAAACACTCTTTTTCTACTTCATCAATCTTGCTACAAGACTGATAAACAAGATATTAGGCGACCCTCAAGTCAGTTGACTCCATTATATCAATCGGGGGTCAAATGACATAAAAAATAACGTAAGAAGTCCTATTGTGGTGCAGCGGCCGCGCTGCGGCGCGCTGTGTACATCACACTCGCTGTTGACATCCGATGGTTCCTAACAACTTCATTTGTATATTCATACATATAATGAGGTTTTTTAAAGGTTTTATTATTATTATTCATAATAATATATGAACTGAAGAATTAAAAAACTGACACTCGCCGCTACAAAACACTTTCAGAGATAGCACCTTCGGTGGTGAAGAAACGACACTGAAAAAGAATATTAATATTTTTATACTACCTTCAATTCCTAATAAACATTCGTCACTAACCAATAAATAAT